>JANEYF010001904.1:0-113437 GCA_029963845.1 Rhamnusium bicolor
AAATAGGTCTAAAAAAAAATATTAGTGACATTCCACCAATGTGACTTTTTCGAAACGTCAAAATGTGATTTTTTTGAAACGTCAAAAAATGTGACTATTTTGAAACGTCAAAGTGACTTTTTTGAAACGTCAAAATGTGACTTTTTTTGAAAATCAAAAATTACTTTTATTATAAGCTCCCACCACACTTCGTGTTTTACTACGGTGAGGAATTTCTGATCCCCAAGTAATTGACAGAGGTTTTATTAATAATGAATAGAAGAAACACTTTCATTTAGTAGCCTGCGTATCTATTTTACCTACCATAGCAACGACTAAACAAACAATTAACAATTAATATTGTGACAGTTCGTTTATAATTTAATCTCATTATATGATTATTATGGATTCAGAAAATGAATACAGTGAATCATACACACCCCCAAATATAGTTGAAGCGGCAATCTCAGCGGCTTCCGACAACATTTTGCCGGATAAATCCCAACAAAGGTATGAATTTATTTATAAAAAAGTTCATGCATTGGGAAATGATAACCAGATAAACTCTTTCTCGGAAAATGTTCTTCTGGCTTATATTAGTACGGTTTAAAGCCATATACTGTGTGGACTATGTATTCCATGTTATGCAATACAGTTAACATCAAACATAACGTAGATATTTCGAAATACATTAAACTCATAGCATTTCTAAAGCGAAGATCCACGGGGTTCAAAAGCAAAAAAGCTAAAGTTTTAACAACGCAACAAATTCAAACATTTATTAATGATGCACCCGACGATAAATTCCTGTTTACAAAGATAATTATTACACTATTTAACGTTGTTCATGTGAAAATACATTTTAGTCATTTTATATAGGTAGCATTAATTTTTGGCATTACTGGATCTTGCCATTCACATTACGAGATTTAGAAATAACTAATGTTTAAGATCTGGAAAAAGCATTACTTGTAACCATACCTAATACAAAAACTCACACGCCACGTTCTTTTGCAAGTACAGCCAATTACTAAAATATTTGTAAGATGTATATAGATCTTCGTCCATTAGAAATAAACAATACAACCTCTCGATTCTTTCTCAATTACCAAAATGGCAAGTGTTAGGTTAGGTTAGGTTAGGTTTGTTGTGAGTGGGTCTCAGTAGACCCTCCACTGCGGCCATTAGCAGGCCTATTGTGGCTCACGCCTAATTATATTTCACCCAATAAGTTCAGTCTCTTAATGAAACTGATAACTTTATTGGGGGAGAATATGTCCAGATCCTCTGGCAGCAGTTGCCCTTTGCCAAATATTGAGAATCGGATCCTCTCCACAGCGGGACAGGTGCATAAGATGTGGTCTGCCTTCTCATCATCCTCCAGGCATAGACGGCACTCGGCGTTTTCCGCTAGGCCGAGTTTATGCAGATGATAGTTTAGTCGGCAGTGCCCGGTATATAGGCCTGTTAGAGTTTTCAGGTTTATCCTGTTTAACTCTAAAAAGTTTCTTAGCTCTCGATTTCAAAGGGTATTTTATAAACGCCTTCGAATGAACTAATCCTGGTAACTCTTGCCAATACTGGAGAGTTTGCCTTTCAGCTCAGGTTGAGATAGCCATCTTGGCCGTACTTGAAGATATGCCAAGTATAGGTTCTGGTTCGATGAATCGTGATCCCACTCCTTCTCTGGCTTCCATACCAGAGTGGCCAGGTATCCAGACCAGAGTCACTTTGTTGTTCTTGCCCAAATGATTTAGAGCTTTCTGACAGTTCCATACCGTTTTGGAGTTACACCGGTAGGAGCCAAGAGCTTTTATAGCTGCTTGGCTATCTGAGAAAATTTTTATTGATCTGCGTGTAAGATGCATATATTGCAGCCTTCGTACACACAGTTCAATGGCATGAACCTCAGTCTGAAAAACAGTTGCATGAGTACCTAGGTTTGGAGACTATCCTCACCCTTGGTCTGTAGCTGTGTACTCCGGCTCCTGTTCCCTCGGGAGTTTTGGAGCCGTCTGTAAACCAACAACTGTCTGCCTTCAGTAGGTCGACTTTATTCCGATCCCACTCATCTCTTTCTGGAGAAAGGATGTTGAAGGTCAGCTCGTAGTTGGTCATAGTAGGCATAGTATCCGAGGGCATTCCCAGGATGCTGTGATTCTCTATGTCATCCAACAACCTGTTCCGCTCCATGATACTAGTTTTCGGCATATTAATGGCCGCTTGTTGCAGTCTATAGGTTGCCCACCTGGCGTCTCTCTCCAGATATATATGAAGAGGGGTAAATCCAGGAGGATTTCCATTGCAGCGGACGGTGTGGTGCTAATTGCTCCCGTTACGGTCATGCATGCTAATCTCTGCAGTCCAGAGAGTTTGGATTTGGCCGTCCGTTGTAATCCTTTCCGACACCAAACAATGGATCCGTATGTTATCATTGGTCTGATGACCGTGATATAGATCCAGTAAATTTGTTGGGGACCCATGCCCCAGGATTTGCCACAAATATGACGGCATGTCCATAGGGACAGCTTTGCTTTGTGGATTACCTTTTCCAGATGGGAGTTCCAATTAAGTGATTTATCCAGAGTGATTCCTAGATATTTGACCTCCTCCGCAAATGGAATAGTTTCACCCATTAAAGTGGGAGGTCTTAAGTCCTCCAGCTTCCTTTTCCGGGTGAATGGTACTATTACTGTTTTTTGAGGGTTTACAGACATCTGTTCCCTGTCGCACCAGTTACTCACTGCATCCAGAGTCTCTTGAAGGGTATTTGATATTACTCCTTCAGAGTTTCCTCTGACTAGTATGACTAGATCATCTGCATATGCTAGAACCTCAACCTCCCACAGTGTGAGAATAGCCAGTAGGTCATCCACAAGAAGTGACCACAAAAGGGGGAGAGAACCCCACCCTGCGGGCACCTCTCGTGGCTCTAAACCTAACTGTTTCTCCCTGTAGAGACGTTGTTATGGTTCTGTTTGATAGCATAGCACGAATGGCAAGTGTACACAACAAGTGATTGTAATCAATAAATTTGGAAATATTCCAAAGCAATTTGCAGCATTTCTTAATTTGCCGGATGTTCAATTGTATATGGGCCATTCATTAAGATAGTGGAGCTAATCTAACAGAAATAAAACAATACGGAGGTTGGAAATCAGCGCAGTGACAGAATAAAACATTGTAGACTCAATAAATAATAAAATGAAACGAGGACAGGAAATATTCCAATCTCTTGAAAATACGTCTCAAACTGCAAATATTCCTGAAACTAGTTAACTTTGATGTTGATGACTTCGACAATATACCAATAAATCGGCCTATAGCAACGAAACCAACAACCGAAAACTTACCTTCAGCAAGTACCACAGTAGTTAGCACTGTTAATACAAATCCAACTATCAGTAATTATAATTGTATTTTCCTCATTTATAAAAAAATAATAATAGCATTTTCTACTCAATATGAAAGACATTTTTGTCACTACTTAATTACATATACCTAATCTTTATTTTCCAAAGACAAAATAAATAGTTTTGTAAATTCTAATCCAATATTTTATTGCAATGTCGTAAAAAAAATAGCATTTCCTACTCGAGATGGAATACGTTTTTATTTCGTTCGTGAGATTTGCCCAACTCGCTTCGTTCGTGGGCAAACTCTCATCTCACCAAAAAAAAAACAGTATTTTCATCTGTTGTTGTAAAATATACTATTATCTCTCAGTCACACATTTTTTAATAAGTGAATGTTTATTGTTCATTTTGTAAAAAAAAACGTGAATTCTGCTAGGTTCTATCCATCTACTATATGAAGATTATGAAGAACGTTCACATCAAAATTCTTGTAGTTATGCCTTTTTATTTTCTCGTCCATAGATAAAGTATTGGCGTGGTGAGAAAAATCTAAATCCAGATTATGATAAAAATGAATATTTTAAGATCAGAAAATAGAAAATTTATCCGAATTGGCATGCCGCCACTGTGTCTGTGTCGCTTGTCATTGTTCCGACCACATTTTCTCAAACCCATCTCAACGTGGAGGGCACGTCTTAATGGGACCAAAAAATTTGTGACAAAAATTTTTTCAAATAAAATTGTTCAGAATGAAGTCATACATTCGTCATGAAGTAGTTTGGAGCAAATAAATTGTATCCTTACAAACTTACAAACTTCTTCCAACACAGGAATTATGTGAGACGATCCTGATCGAAGAGCTCAATTTTGTCAAGAAATGATGGGAGAATTGGACCAGAATGAATTATCTACGGATAAGGCATTATTTTCTAATGAATCAACCATTACTTTTCATGGACATGTAAATCGTCAGAATTGCAGATACTGGCCCCAGGAAGATCCTTACTGGATGCGAGAGCTACATACTCAAAAAACCAGAAAAAATTCATACCCGGGCAGGCATAGTGGAGAATCAAGTAATTGGACCACTATTCTAACCGGAGCTATCTATTTAAACTTTGTCCAAACAAACCTTGTTTTTACTTTGACCAACTTATATCCCAATTCAAACAATCCAGAGATACCATATTCTTCTATGTGGTTTCAATTTACACTTCCTGTCAGAGAATATTTAAATAGAGTATTTCCGAATAGATGGATAGGCAGAATAATTACGTTGTAATGGTCAACAAGGTCGCCAGACTGACCCCAGTGGATTTGTTTTTGTACAGCCACCTAAAAAACAAGGTCTATCAAACAAAACCTACAAACTTGCAAAAGTTAAAAGACAGGATGTTCAATTTGAACAACTTACTAATTAATTAATTATTTAATTAGGTAATTAACTCTAATAAATTGACTAATTCCGCCTTCACCTTAAGTCCGTAATAATTATTAGAAGTGTATCAAGTACTGTAAATTGTTTTAGGTTAAAATTTTCAAGGTAACTAAATTAAAACAGCGTATTTCCAACAGTTATATTATTATCTAAAACAAAATGTTTCGAACTATATTTATCATTTTCAATCAAATGTCAATTACCAAAGCCAATATTTCATTTCATAAAATGTTGAAATTTATAATCAAGGATTATGCTTCTCAATGAGTGTCATTCATCTATAATCATGTCATAACTCCTCGTAATAAAGAGTTGCTAAGGAACGGAATTTTTATCTGTAATATAATCCAACATTATCTCGATGTCAGTAGTGTTGATAGTAAATTAAATTCTTGAAACACTGCATCAAATTATTAACATTTTATGCCGGACGAGAACCCATTCAGTCTAGACTTACCAATGAACTTTATGTTACTTGCATTAGTAATTTTAGCTTCATTTGAAGCTATTCAGTAGGTCTAATCCTAGTAATTTCTGTATACCAGTACACACAACAAGAAATCGATAGCCTCGATTTAATATAAATTTTAATGTCTTCATCCAATTTGTGAGCAACGTGTTAGTTTCAGTAAATTGTATGAGCGAAAGATGGATCTTGCAAACTGGAGAAAGTGAAGAAATAAAATGTGACCCAGGGGAACAATTTAATTCGTTCAGTGATGGCAATGAATACGAACCAAAACTTGAAATAAAATATCAGAGGTTTATCTTGTAAAACGTGTGTATGTATTCAGTGAGTAATTAATCGTGTGTTAAGATATTTGTAATTACTTAAGTGACACTTTAGTGATTCATTATCGTTACTCAGTGATTGTAATTTTGTAAATGAAATTAATATGACAGCAAAGACGATTACCACTTTGTTTTTCATAGTCAAATAATAAAACATTTTCCTTATGATACTGATTTTTTTAGTAAACACATGGCTCGATATGTGGTTATCAATAAAACAGACCCGTTTTAAGAAATTGGCTGGCGTCGATGAGGAGCATGGTGTAACTTACAAATATTTACCTCTTTTATCATGTCCATTAAGAGTTGTTTATTGTTGTCAGCATACAGTTGCATCTTATGCGCTGGCATGTAATTAGTAAGGCGAATTTTGAAAATGAAGTAGGTGTATATATTTTATTTTTTTAAACTTTACATGTTTAAAAAAAAATCTGAAGATTCTCTAGATATATGAAACAAAATACACAATAGGTGAAATATTTTTTTTACATTTCTTAGGTTACAAAATAAAATAAGTATAACAAAATAAATGCTTTATTGGACGTCTCTAAATTATTAATTTTTAAAAGTTAAGTTTTAAAATTTCTATTAATAATTTTAGCGTAAAATATTCGTATATTTAAAGCACTTTTTCTCTACATTTTAGAACTCACATGACATGGTGTGGAAGTAAAATAAATTAAAATAAAGAAACAAATCCCTGAAAAAATATTAATTTTTCTCGTATAAAAATAAAATATCAAGGTCCTTGGTAATAATTAAATTTTGTACAAATTTATTTCTGCATTCTCCTAAATATTTTTACTAAAAACAACTTGTGTATTTTTTTTGTAACATCAGAAAACGCCTCAGAAAATGTAAAAATATGATTTGCATACATAATAAGTATTTTTTTATTATCGAGTAACCTCTTTAATTTAACAATAATTAAGATGTGTAAATAACAAATTTACATTTTATACCTGGCACAGATAAAGTTACATACCTTTCAAGATCACGAAGAAAAGAAAAAAATTTTCCAATATTCCAGTGTATCTTTTTATTTTTACATGTTTTGTACCAACTAACCTGCCCTTTTTTCTTTGCTGCTTCCATCACACCACATTAAAAATAAATAAAAATAAATAACGTATACAGGTTATGTATTGTACTATTAGACATGGGTTTCTTAAATGGCAACATTACTGTGTAACCAGAGACCGTCGTCGTTCGTGAGCGGCAGAGAATTCATTTTCCATGTAGCTGTCGTGCGATCAACAGCGTATACTGTACGCGATACGATACCAATTTTCAGTCTTCCTGTAGTGTACTATTTCTAATACTTTAATACACATACCAAAGATTATTTACACCTAGATAAATACTTTAACACTTCTTTCTTGCTACTCCTGATAGGGACGCCAAATTCGATGTGTGTAGACCACGTTAGACGCAACACATAGTTGTAAAAGGGGAAATTTTAATGGGTGGAGTTACATAAGTTACATGCAGGAGCATCGTGCTCCCTACCTACCTTACGTAATGTAATTGTATGCAGTCTTGATCGATATCGGTTTTCGGAGCGCTATTATTTCAAATTCAGTTTATGTGTCAGTATTTTTATTCTTTTATATTTTTACCTAGTGTTTTCATTATCTTTTATAATCTTAGTTAAAATAAGTTATAGGAAAAGAAAGTGTGATTTTATGAACTGTGGGAAATCACGACGTGATGATCCTAACATTAAACATTATAGATTTCCAAAAAAATGAAAAACTAGGAGGAAAGTGGATATTGCTTTCAAGTAAACATATACCGTGTCCCAGTTAAAATATTTCCCCAGTAGATTAGCAGCTTTATTAAATAATTTGAAAAGTCGTATCCTGGTATTCTTAATGATGCTGATTGAAAATATGATATTAAATTTATGGTACGTATGTGGGTGACATGTACTCCAACTTTGTTATTTGAATAGGCACATGCATATTTTATCATTTTTTTTATTTATTAAATTGTCATTCGAAATATACCATACAACCGTAACCTGGCACGTTGAGGAAAAAACCGAATTTTGACCAATTCTTTCCATGAATTACACACATAATACACATTGATCTACATAACCATGGATGCTGTTTTTTGAAAAAAAAAATTTCGAAAATTTTAGGTTCTATTGAGATGTGTATTAACTTTTCGTTATGCAAAACTCATGATATCTTGTTTAATTTTAATGAGTTTTTTTGATGTTTACAATTTTAAAAACCATTGATGGTTTGGTATAAACATAGGCGTCGCCTTTCAAGATTTTTAGAGGGGCGGAGCAAAATTTTTTAGAAATCCGTTTGGGCGTTTCTTCACAGTGAATACTAGAAAATGTTTTTATTTTTTTCCGTGTGGGGTCATTTATGACTTGTATGAAACCTAAATTGTCAAAATAAGTAGCAAGTGGGTTACCCATTATAAACTGGTTAATATTTACATCACCAACAAGTATCACTTTATCATTGGTAGTTATGATTTGTGGCAATATGTTGTCTAAGACCTCGATACATTTTGTAACAGTAGTTGTTGCATGGCGACGATATATCATTCCTAAGGCTAGGTTAATTTTTTGGATTTTAATTTGAAGCCAAAAATATTCAAGATCACTATCATTCACAAAATCTACATCAATAACATGGCAAATAAACTCATTTTTAATAAAAAAGCCCAATCCCCCGGCACCCCTACCACGATCTTTTCGGAAAAGCCTGTACCCAGGTATGCTTACAACATCAGACGGTATATCCTCAGATAATCGTGTTTCAGAGACAGCCAGTACACTTACAGATAAATTGTTTACCATATGACATAGTTCAGTGAAACCGGTAAATAACGAACGAACATTTAAATGTGCTACTGTTAAATTCTGTTTGTTATTTGACTTAGCCATCTAAATTTGTTTTTGATATAATATTTTCCAGCACTAGTTTATATACATGACAATTGGTATCTCTTACTGTGTGATCTACCGGTATATTGGTTCTATGATTTTTTATTATAATTAACACAATTAATACATTTTTTTGAACTGAGCGCGGCAGTCTTTAAGTTCATGTTGTCCGGCGCAGGTGGGACACGCCATCTCTGATTTGCAGTCCTCCTTCATATGATTATAACGGGAACATTTAAAACAACGAGTTACAGAGAAATGTTCGGCAACAGCGCATCTCTTCCATCCGACGTACAGCTGTCCAGTTTTTAAAATTTGCGTTCGCACAGACGGTAAAACCTCAATAACAACATTTTCAGAATATTTCAAAATTTGTTTTGTTACTATTTTTATAACTTCTAAGGTACATGAAAGATTATTTTGAGCTATTAAATCTTTGACAAAATCAGCTGAATTTAAAGACTCTTTTTCTATATTTAATATTTTTAAACGAGGGTTATATTTCTGTGCTTCCTTTATAGAATATTTATCTCCTACTTTGTCGATTAAATTTGATTTCAGTTTATTCAGCATTTCTTTATTTTCACAGTTTACAAGCAATCCATTTTTTATGTTTTTTATATTTTTTACACATATATTTAATTCAGCAAGGTTAATATTACTTTTGATATTTTTTATAATGTCAGAGTCCTTTGAATTAATTTCATTACATTTAATCAGTAATATGTTTGACGACTCTTGTTTATTGTTTTTACGTTGCTGTGAGAACTGTGGAGTTTTTACAATATCACTAAAAGATAATGATGTCCCAGACTGACTGATAATGGGCAACGTACTTACGGATTTGCTGTTTGATATTGTTTCTATTTTTTCTTTTTGCAAGGTGTTTACGTATTCCTGTTAAGCTACTAATTTTTTCAACAGCTGCACTTCACGTTTCAGGCACTCATTTTCTTTATTAACTATTTGTAGATCTGTAAATTCTGGAGTTTTACAACTTACACAACACCAATTTTGTTTTTCTACTGTGAAATATTTCGCCACTCGTTCAAAACACTTAACATGAAGAACTACACTGCATTTTTGGCATCTAATAATATTATTTCGAATAGAGTCTTTACAGAAAATACACTTTTCCTTTTTAGAGTCATCAGACTCACCTTCACCGCCCGACATGACAGTCGATGTACCACTTATATAATTACTCATATGGGATTAACCTACCTACGTTAAATAAATATCTTATCTTCCTTCTAACGGGTGTTCATAAATGACCACGAGACCAATTGATTTCCTATAACAGCCTCATCGAATCGTGCCATCAACAAAAGATAGTTGAACACGATTTCTTAGACACATATGTAATCGCAAAAATTCACATCAGGTATTGCCATAATACAAAAGCCATAAAATCACGAGTTAAAAGGTACCAATTGATCACGTGATTCTTAATCATTAATTATCAATTACAATAGGTCAAAAATTTGCAAGTCGAAAAAATACACTTTTATACTGCTCACTTTTATTTTATATTTAATCTAAATGTAAAATAGGCCCATTTTAACAGGAGAATATTCTGAATTTCACGGGTTGTATAAAATGCTGCACCACCTGCTTCTATTAATGAGAAAGTAATTATTGTCTAACTTTGTTCATGAGATGGTTCATGTGGTTCTTCTACATACAGTGACAATTTAAATAAAGTATTTTCGCAGGTTGACTTAATATGAGGATAAAATTGTCTAAACAGTGTCGTCTTATCATAATATGTTTTCTTATATTACATCATAAACTGATAGAATTATAAGTATCCGTTTGATTATTAATATATAGCCAAAATTGGTTGAATATGTATCAGTTTTAACGAGCATAAAAAATGAAATAAAACAACTGTTTTACGATTTTCACAAAAATTTTTATTTATATATTTTCTACAAAATATAAAAAAGCATGACAATTGTTTCGCTAACACAGTGGCTTTTTCAGATGTGAGTACAAGACTGACATTACAACGATAGACAGGGTTCAGTAAAGTTGTAAAGTAATCGTAAAAATAATTTTGAATCAATTATAATTAAGCATGTTTGCAGGTATCAAAAAATGCGTCCAAACATGTCATTCGTTACATTAGTAAACAAAAATATATATAGTAAATAAACAAATTGATAAAACAATAAATAAAATTGATTAATAATAAATAAACAAAAGTAAATATAAAATTATGAATTACAATTAAAACAAGTTCAGTAACGGTGAATTATTTGTTTCCAGCTGATCATTTAATATTATAAGTATTTGAATTTTTTAATTTGTTAATTTCTAAAGATTCTAGTTGTGTTAATTTTAATCCGTTATTTTCTACGTGTATTATTTCAAAATTGTCATTAAAACTATGATTTTCTTACAATAAGTAGTTGGCATAGGTAGAACCTTGTTTCCTATTTTTAAAACTTCTTTTATGTTCAAACATCCTTTTCGTAAATTTTCTTCCAGTTTGTCCAATATGTACTTTAAGGCAAGTGCCTAAGCTACTACTTTGATCCTATGGTACTTTAAACTACTACTACGATGCAGAACAGCTACTCAAAATATATGGTTCTTTAAAGAGTGTGTCAAAAATAATGTGTTTCCAAAATATATTCAGTTGAAAATCAGTAACAAAGGTGCACCAGCAAATAAAGGACGAAACTTTGAAATGAAAACGTGGCTATAGGAAACAACAGTATAAGAAAAGAATGTTTTTAAATATTTACTTAAAGGTAATACACACAGAGCTATCTTATAGATTAAATAAATTATATGATACCTGCAAACATGCTCAACATAATTTATTCAAAATAATTTTTTCGACTACTTTACAACTTTACTGAACTTCATTTGGCACACCCTGTCTAGCATTGTAATGTCAGTCTTGTATTCATATATGAAGAAGCCACTGTGTTGGTGATACAATACAGGTTGACACATGCTCACACCAACCCAGTTTGATGGAAGCTTAATGTTACATTTTTGCCTTCTCAAAGTTTTCAAATAATAGTACTGTTGTAGGTATGTAATTAACTTTCGTTTCCAAAATTCATTTCTGAATCTGTACTCTATAGAATTTTACTATTAATTTATATTTTCCTCGTCGCAACATATTCACGTTTTAATAAATAAGGAAAAAATAAGGGTGTTATTTAAAAATGTGCAGCTCCTGCAATTAATAATATAATGGGATGATTTAAAAAAGAAACATTAGGAATACATGCAACTTTACATCAAATTATTTTTAAACAAAATTCAGTGCCTGAAATTTTCCACAAGAACTTTTTTGAATTTAGACAAAAAACATTTTGATTTACCCCGATATAACACCATCTAAACAAAGAAAACGTTCATTATTAAAACAATGCAGTATAATCTCAATAAATTTATCTACAAAATATTAAAAAAATTATAAAAATCGGATTGATAATTAAAAAGTTATAAAGAATTAAGCTTGGTCAAAATTTTGGGGAGGCAGTATTTTTGCCGAGGTTTTGTATGGTTGGTAAAATAGCATCGGTTTCAGTTAGCTCACTAATAATAATAACTGGAGTAGTGACAAAAAGATTGTCCAGGTAAAAGTGTCTATCATATAGAAAAAACAATCACCCATTACATCCTGCTCGATAATTACAATAATAATAATTTTTTATTTTAAATAAACAAAGAAAGTTTGTTTTTGAATGTTTCAAAATTGGCTTTTCACTTCACACGTGTTTCGGCTCTTTTAGGCCCTTTTTCAAGGGTACAGAATACTCTTGAGTGAAAATACAATTTTGAAACAATTAAAATCAAACTTTCTTTGTTTATTTAAAATATTTAATAATGTTTCACAAGAAGCCAACCGCAGAATCAGTACAATGTATAATAATAATTTATTCACCATTTGTAGATATATTGTGCAGATATGGTGGTAAGTCAGTGTTAGAAATAAAAAAATATTCAAAAGTATAAAAGTTTAATAACAAGCTGTAACAAGTTAATTATTAGAAGTAATTAACTGTCAGTAAAAAATAAAAATAAAAATAGATAATAACGACTATTTAACAAACAATAAAAAACTTAAAACTTGCGTCAATAAAAGAAATAAGTAGTAAGTTAACAAGAAACAGTAAAAAAGTTAATCAAGAATTATAAATCAGGATTTAGGAATTCCGAAATGGTATAGTAGCTATTTTGAAGAAGTATATTTTTTATATAGATTTTATACGGTCATGTTGTGTATATTTATAGGCAATTTATTGTATAATAATATACTGAATTTATTGAAGTGACTTTAAATGTAGATGTTCTATTCAAAGGAATTGATGTTATTATTTCATACTCAAATATTGCCCTTAGCATACTAAATATTTGTAGTAAATTTGAAGTTGACATTATGCCTTATTCGGGAGGCAAGTAAGAAAAACTGTAAAAAAATTAGTTTAACACCCTGTATCTCATTAACGGTACATTTTAGGATATTTTATTATATCAAGCACCCCCATTATTTTGACGAGTTCTACCGATTCTCTAAAATTATTGATGGTTGAAACTGAATCATCTTATATACATATTTTTAACCCTAAGAAACGAAGTCAATTTCTTGTTTTTGGTTTTTCTTTCGCCTCGTAATAAAAAAAGATTCGTAATACTAATTTAATTTTAAATGATTCTTGCAAATCGTGAATATAATAATTCATTATGTACAGTATGTAGTAGTTGAACAAAGACGCTCCAGTCTATAAAACACGAGAACAGAGAAATCCATCCAGTTGCTCATAGCTTTGATACACATACCTATATCAAAAAGTAAACTCGAATGGGATTTGGAGGCTTGTATTTATTTATAAAGAAATAACTGTGTAAATCCTTAAGTGGTCCCTCTTAAGCCTATATTATAATTATGTCATAAAATACCCAACAATTGTATTTAAACAAATTAAATAGGTATTTAGATTTCTGATGTTTTCATAGTGTATTATGGCGAAGGTGCTGGTATAAACATAAATAAACTTGTACCTAAAATATATTTGATTATATTATCACAGAATTTTTACATAACAATTTTTTTCCACACAGTGACTATAAGACTAACAAAGTACTTAGTACATATCATAAGTATTTAAACTGCCTAGACCTAGACCTAAACCTAAAAATGCTAATAAAATAATATATCTGATGTGGCCAGCCCATAACTTTCGTACACCAGTGTACATACATCATCCTGATTTAAAAATCATTCTAATTTAATTTTTGCTCAATTAAATTTAATAATAGCGTAACTTACTATTTCATTAAAAATTTTAAATAATTAATTATAATAATAATAATCTTGTCATATTTTTTGATAATTTCTTCTTATTGGTATATTGACATTTATGTAATTAAATTAGATATTTCAAATGTCAAACTGTTAAATTTACCCTAACCCTATTTCATGAAGTTAAATGTGTACAAAATTTCAGTTTACAGCTTCAAGAATTTGAAAACAAAAAATGTTTTCCTGAAATTATGTTTTTTCATCATAATTCATCTAGATTAGTCCAGAAACGCAATAAAACATCTGATTTTTTTTCCGAAATTGTATCTACACACACACGCACACACGCACCCACTCATGCACGCACAGCACCCACGCACACAAAACGTATATATTAATCAAACCTCGAGGTTGAAAAAAATAACAATTACTATTACTACCTTTATATTATGTAGAAAATAAAAGAGCAATTATTTTAAAATCATATGTATATTATTTTTAATGTTATTATAGATAAAAAAATAGTTATTTAAGTATTAAGCATTATTAACGAATTTTTATTCCTTTTAGTAAAACAAATTACGTATTTTCTATAAGTACATTGAAATCTAAAATCTAAATTTACTAATATATGTTAATTTTTGTAATCAAACAACCAAACACGTTAATTACTTCCTCACCCCTCAAAGTGGAGAAGTTATGTATCCGTGAAAAAAATTTTGAAAATTTTTATCTTCTAGACAAATCTCGACAAATTATAACGATACACAAAATTTCAGACAGAAAAAATTTTCTGTCTGTGTGTGTCTGTCTGGTTTGCGATAGCAGCTACAGTTCTTGAGATAAAGCTTTCAAATTTGGTACACACATTCTAGAGGTCAAGGAAGAAACTGAGTTCGTTAATGAGCAAAAATCGGTCCCAATGTCTCAAAAAATATCAGTGACATTCCACCAATGTGATTTTTTTGTAAACGTTAAATGTGACTTTTTTATAACGTCAAGAAATGTGACTTTTTTGAAAACGTCAAAAATTAGTTTTATTATTAACTCCACCACATGTCGAATTTTACTACTGTGAGTAAGTTCTGATCCCCAAGTAATTGGCAGCGGTGTTTTTTATGCATGTGCTTACATATAATACGAGTAAAACACTAGATATTATTTTCTCTACTTATCTTACAAATATAAAATACACTTTCTTTTTAAAACAACTACTTTCCGGGCTACCTGCCGCGACGCACATTTATTTATAAAAGTTATTGTGTGTATTGTTTATAGCACAACTGCTATAATATAACAGTCAGAAGGAAAAACTAATCTGATTTAATTAAAAATCAAAGCAGTTTAAAATACATGATTAAACAAAACACTTTAGTACTAGTTTACAGCAGAACAGATTAACAATTATACATCTCACAGGGCTGTAAAGTAGGAAAAATGATAATTAAATACAGTCATAACGTCAGTGTACTAAATTATTTGTAGACGTATAATTAGATATATTTATTATCATCTTGATGAAGGTAAAGAGTTGAGTGTCATAACTAAAATTATTGTATAATAAAAGATAATAACTATCACATGTTAGGTTTTCTATTTATCTTTAATTATTATATTTTTTACTTTACGGTGCTCTGAAATGTATTGATCGTTAATCTGTTCTGCTGTAAACCAGAACTTAGATTTGTCTGTTTGTTTAATAATATATTTTAAACTACTACGTTACCTATTGTATATAATCCAATATTCATTGTGGCGATTAGCCTAGTAAAATAGTTATTAAAAAGAATATGAGAATATGAATGTGGAAAAGTAATATTTAAATATTTTACTGATATTATGCATTATCTAACGTACATTTGCAAATCTAGATTTTAGATTTTTAATATATGTATAAAAAATGGATAATGCTTTACTTTATATTAAAATAAATGAAAGTCCATTAATAATACTTAATATTTAAATAACGTTCATAAAAGGTGCAATATAACAAATACCACTTAGGAAAGATTTAGAAATGATGAACGATATATTAACAATTACCAAATTACTATGTCGTCAAAAGGTTTTCTTGCTATTTTTTTTATTGTACTATTGTCTGCTGATGACAATGCAGATAAATAATGTTTGGATTCGTTGGAATTTGATCTTGTTTGTGCTGAATTAATTTAATCAATGGTTCTACAAAAACGTCCTTCTTTGGTCCTGTTTCTTCCTTAAATTAATTAAAGAATACTGACCATAATGTAGAAAATTTTGCAAGAAGAGCTATAAAAAATATCGTTCTCGAATGTACAATTGTATGAAACCAAAAGTATTGAAAAATATGTTCCAAGTATCGGAGAAAATTAGTTTTATATATATTGATTTCTATCAGTTTAAGATTGAAACGTTGATAGAATACTTCTTTCATTTTATCAATATATTGTGGGGAAAATATCTACGTGCTTATTTTATTTACTTATTTATTTATTTAAAATGAGTTAAGTACCCAGTTTCAGGATAAGTTTACACACTAAAAAACAAGGAAACTGTAGCAATGGGGGACAAAAAAATAAAATACATAAAAATGATGTAAATAAATATAAAATTGCAAAATTAGACAAAAGGCAAGTAAAAACCTACAGATATTTTTTTTAATTCAGTTATGTGAAAATTTGAGAATTTTCAGAACTGAGAATTTTCAGAATATGTTCAGAAAAACCATTTTTTTTTACATTTTCTAATCCAAAATATTTTGATGGTGTAGCGCATATAATGGTAATGCATTTTTGGACAAAAATGAGTTAAATACATTAAACAACAATTGCAAGTGTTTACACTTGTTTAATATATTTCACTTTTTTTACCAAAAATGTACTCACCTATATGCCCAGCTGTTGGGAGTTTTGAGATACGTCGAAAAAGTTGAATGTTGCATTTTCTAATATCAGCTATGACTTTTTTATCTTTCGATATTTTTTAAATCTGTAAAAACATTATCAAAGCAACTTCTTTCGTGTAGAATTTAGCTGTCCAGTCAGATTTTAGTTTCAACGTTTCGATTATTGAAAACCATTATCAGGTTGTTTTTTCTTATGGGCGCCATATTGGATTTTTCACTCATTGAAACGAGCTCGATTTTAGCCTCAACGATGTATCATTTGTAGACAAAAAAATGGGAAATTCTTCTCAAAGAAAATGATAAAAACTAATATTCCTACTAGATATGGCAACACCTCAAAATAAATACTGTAATACAGTGAACGTACTTTTAGGTTACGTAAGTAGAGAACCTTTTGATGAAAAAGTAATTTTTTTTCTAAATAATTACTGATAATAATTATAAATGAAAACTAAGAGAATTAAAATAAATGATCATCATTAATGTTCCACCAAATAGTTATTTTCATGAAATATTTGTTTGACGTAAGATTATAAACGTTAAACATTATAGGCAAATAACTAAATGTAGGCATGTTAACAATATAACTTGAATCATTAGCCATATATTAATGTTAAAAATCTTACAACAAACATTGAAGCTTAAACTGGTTATTACATTATTTGACCATTTTTAGTTATAAATCTTTGGCATTTATCTAACTAGGATGGTATTCGTCACTAATGCCAGTAAATAGGTCTCGTACTCTTTCTTCAAGCACTGCTAAAGTCTCAGGAGGTTCAGACTTATAAATTTCATTCTTAATATACCCCCCACAGGAAAAAAATCCAAAGGAGTAATGTCTTGGTGATCTAGCAGGCCATGGTATTGGACCACCATTGGAAATAAATCTGTCTCCGAAAGTCACTCTTAATAAGTTTTTAACCTTCCTGGAATTGTGGGCTGGACAACCGTCCTGTTGGAACCGAACATCATGACGCGTTGATTTTCTGGCACTATGTCAATTGCGGGTAAAATTTGATTTTCTAACATGTTTAGATATCTTTGTCCGGTTAATGTATTGTTATAAAAAAATGGTCCAATAAGTCGATTTCCAAAAGAATGAAACTCGCTAATTTTACTTAAAAAAAGAATAAATAACGTATACGTTCGTTGAATATATAAAATTATTGTTTATTATTGCTTCAGTGGTAGGGGGGATTATGTGGTGTGTTATGTTTTTATTGTAATGATCTTACGAAAAACGAAAACATAAATGACGCACCATACGATTAAAGCCAAATCGTCTATGCAATAAACATTGAGCATGCAGTCCAGGGTTTCCAGTAGTCCAATGATGGTAATTATGTCTTATTAAAGACACGCAGTTACTAAAATATGTTTCATCAGTCCAAACAATGTTATTGCCAAAGTTGGCATTTTGTTGGACCAATTACAATATTCTATTCTTCTATGAAAATCGCTTTTCTGAGGCTCTTATACAATAGTCGGCGTGTACGGACGATATTTGTGTTTCTTCAAAACTCTTCGAATCGTAGTCCTAGGAATGTCTAATTCTCCATTACCTACCCTTACCGATGATGCTGGATTAGCGTTGAAATAATCTATTATATTGTTGTCACGGTTACCTTCATTTCCACTTTTAATACGCGGTTTTTCAAAACTTACAAAAGTTATTAAATTTGTCGCATGTTTTGAGAAATATCTTTCATTAGGTTGTTGACTCTAGGAAATTTTCAAAATAATTATTTGAAATTTTGCATTTCGTATATCCGCATAAAATTTTTCTTCGCTGGACTAATAAAGCCATTTCAAAGAATTAAAACACGCACCGACAAAAAAATTTGAACGTAAACAATATTTGTTGTCAAAAGTTTGACGCAAAAATTCAATGTCTACTTGATATTTCACAGTTTTCATTTTAGTGCATACAATTTTGATTTACCTATTCTTTTAAGTGGAGAAAAATGTCTGTAGAATTGACATTTTATTACGTATTTTATTGAAGTAAATAAGTATTTCTGCTTAGGATATTTTTCTTGAACTTATTTACAAAACATTATTTAGTTTTTACTAAATTACTGAGTTTAAACAAATTTAGTGATTTTATTAAATAATTCCTTACTGCTTTGTAAAATTTACCCAAGATCTATTATTTCGAGAATTTTTTTCTCCTTTTCATCAAAAAAGATAGTTCTTTATTTACATAACTTTATTATTATGTCATGTCTAGCCGGAAAATTAGTTATATTTTTTTTTTCAAAAAATTGTTCATTTTTGTCTACATGAACATTGTTAAAAGCTAAAATCGAGCTGTTTTTAATGAGTGAAAAATCCAATATATGGCCATAAGAAAAAACGAACCTATGATGGTCTTCAATAATCAAAACGTCTGAAACTAAAATCTGACTAGACTGCTAAATGCTACAAAAAGAGTTGCTTTAAGGATGTTTTTACAGATTTAAAAATATTGAAAAATAAAAAAGTTATAGCTGATATTAGAAAATGTAACTTTCAACTTTTTAGGCGATATCTCAAAACTCCCAACAGCTGGAATAGTTTTGAAGGTGACTAAATTGGTAATAAAATAGTCTAAAACTTGCCCCATTTAACCGGTTTTCTATCTCTTATAGTTTCCGAGATCCCAACACATGTATCACCAAAATGGCCTACACTGTATTCTTAGGTTTTTTCGTTAATAATCGTTTATTCTCATTTCGTGCCTCAAGAACGATCTCCAACGATACGTGCTCAAGCATTTTAAATTACTAAAGGTAGCTGATTTCAAAAAGCGCCTTTGGACTCTCAATGGCAAAACTCTGCATGGAATAGATATGACTCCAAACGACAGATGCATATTCCAAAATAAAAGTTACAAACAGCAATCACATTATCTTAAGAGATTTAAAATATTTCATGTTACGAATTAGAAGGTCAAGGCTCTTGTAAGCAGATGCTGCATTATTATTGGTATGATCCGTAAGAGAGTTTGGGATCAAAATTAATCAAGATCTTTCATTAAAACTGATCTTCTTAAGATGCATATTCGAGAGTGTAAACAAATATAAGTAAATCATTTTTGCGACTATACATTACATTTACTGGCATTAAAAGGTAGATGACTGTTAAAGCACTATAAATTTCTATGATCTAGACTGTCCTGCAGTTTGATAAGAGAAAACGCACACATTAATGGCGATATCATTAATAAAAACAACAAACATTAGAGGACCAAGAATCTAACCTTAGAGTACACCCTAAAGACCCAAACATGGTAATTAAGCCAACAATAAAACCGATGTTATCCATCTTGCACAATAATAAACTAGGGTCCAATTTGTCAAATACTTGAAAAGTATAGATAACATCTACTTGTCCTTTTCAATCCAGTACCTACTTCATTAATAATAACCGCTGCCAATTATTTGCGGATCAGAACTTCCTCACCGTAGTAAAACTTGACGTGTGGTGGAGTTTATAATAAAAGTAATTTTTGACGTTTCAAAAAAAGTCACATTTTTTGACGTTTCAAAAAAAGTCATATTTTGACGTTTTAAAAAACTCGATGTGTGACGTTTCAAAAAAAGTCACATTGGTGGAATGACACTAATATTTTTTTTTGAAAAAGTAATTTTTTGACGTTTCAAAAAGTCACATTGGTGGAATGTCACTAAAATTTTAAAATTTTAAATGTAAAAAAAAATTTTGACATTTCAAATTGACGTTTCAAAAATGCCACTAATATTTTTTTTGACCTTTTAAATTTTAGAAACCGACTTTGCTCATCAATGAACTCAATCTCTTCCTTGACCTCTAGAATGTGTGTACCAAATTTGAAAGCTTTATCTCAAAAACTGTAGCTGCTATCGCGAATCAGACAGACAGACACACAGACAGAACATTTTTTTTGTCTGAAATTTTGTGTATAGTCATAATTCGTCGAGATTCGTCCAGAAATGAAATAAAAATGTTCAAAATTTTTTCCACGAATACATACCTTCCTCACTTTGAGGGGTGAAGAAGTAATTGCGTCTTGCACACTAAATTGGTAATAGTGGATCATCCTTTACTGAAACCATATTTGCCGGTATAAGGCATGATAAAAAAACTGTGAATTAATATTCTGAAAACTTTAGAGTTTCACGAGTTAGGCCAAATAGCAATAGGTCTAGGATTAGAGATATCATTTGTAGACATTACGTATTTAAAAGTTTTAAATTTGTCTCTATAATTTCATTATTTTTAATATTTTTAGATTATTTTTACTATAAATCTATTATTTTGTAAATCGAAATATCATTTATTCAAATGATACTGCAATAAAAGAATTATACATTGCCCAACTAATTAAATTTTATATTTATTTATACTATTCTGTGTCTCAATTGCGTCAAAATAACACGCTATTTTGTACTTCAATAAAATTGTACCTCAATAAAATACATATGAGTAACAGTTAAATGATTAGTTTCTCATGGCACAGCGTTCATGTGTCAGTCACTGTAGAAGGTACCAGAAAAAAATTAGAGTAAGCTAATAAGATACAACTTTCTATCTAATGGTAGTATTAATACATAGATATTAACCATTTTCCATATCCAAGAAAATTATCCCCACTTTTATTTTTTCAGTGTGTATGTAATTCAATTTTATTTAATTTTCATTTAAGTGTAAAAAATTTCCTGTTTAGTGAGTCAGTAGGTGTATTTGGACAGTTCCAGCACCGGCTGCTGCGGCTGCAGCGGCTGTCCACATGGCGCATGTCTGTTCTTTAATATATTAGACGGGGTATTTGTTTCCGCAATAATGATCGATATATTTATTAATTACTGCAGAACTTTTTCAAAATATAAAGAATGAATATCATGAAGATATTGTTATATAGTGAATAATTAATCATGAGCTAACAAGAGGAAAAGTAGATATGGATAGTTAATTAATATATGTATTTATAATTTTTATAATACAGTTACTATGTGAATGAAAATAATTATGAAATAAAAAAAGAGACTTGACGTAAAATAAATAAGAAACAGTTTAAAATTAATAAACGCAAAAAATCAAATAACCAATATAAAATGTGTCAGCCTTATGATAAGACAATGAATTCTTTATAAAAATAAAAATAATGGTATAGGATGTGACGACACTCTTTGTTCTCACAAAATTTCCGACGAGTTCTAACAAGTCGGATGGTGAATAGTCGAGTAAATATATTTAGGTCTTTCAAGCATCATTTATAAAAACAGATTATCAGATAGTTCTTGATAACTGGTATTACTGTGTAGACGCGTTGTGACAAGCTTACTACAAATAATATTTGATTAACATGTGTGCTAATAATGATAATTATGTAAAAACTTGACTACTGCCATAGAGACATTATTTATTGAATTAGACACTCTTCGTTTTATTGCGAGTTGTGAATGTTTTAAGAATAATAATAATTATGATATTGACCCATTATGTTGTAATGAAGAGGAAGTTCAAATTCTACAGGAGCTTATATCTTCGTATGAGAAAGGGGTAATTATTTGTCAAAAATATTTCTATGATATTTTAAACCTGGAGGAATTTTGTGAGGAGATGGTAAATGCAGATTTGCGACGTTTCTTAATAAATACTCTGCTAGAATTTCTATCCAACGAAATAATAGAAAAATATAAATTATATGAGGAAAAGTGATGTGATAATGAATGAAGGAATACAGTTAAGAAATTTGTTATTTAAAATATATATATTTGTTATTTAAAAATGTCTGTATTGTTTTTACTTTAAATAAATTTGTGATTTAATGTATGTATGTTTTCTTTTTAAAATAATTAATTTTCCACAGGTCATAATATATTACTGCGTTCAAATTTGACCATTTGTTACAAACGTTCTAAAAAAGGTGTTGTGGGCTTTGTTATCTCGAATAACAAACAATTTTGCTTTTTGTCGTTTGCAAGGTTAGAATATCACGTAAACTTTTACGTCTTTTATTTTCAGTTCAAGAAAGTTACAAAAAAATAAAAATTCATATAAATAACTCTTGGTTGCTGTGTCGTAGAATAGCATCTAACCATTTACAAATTTCTAAAAATAACAATTTAAAGAAGAAAAACATTGAAACATTTATGTCAAACAACAGAAAAGTTTCTTATTGTACAGCGTCATTGTCATTATTCTATACTATTTATGTATTGGTTTCTGGCGGAAACGTCTATGTCAGTGACAGCGGGAGATTGACCGTCGTGTTAGGTAAAAAGCAATGGCCAGCAACATTATACGCTGCTGTGTCTTAATATTGTTTGGTGCTTAACAATGTACAAAGGGTTATTCCTTTCCAAGTAATTGTATAACTGACAAAGTTAGAAAAAAATGTGGACTATCTAATTCAAAGAAATAAAAATATAGCACGAGAACTTTTAAAACATAATAAAAGACTAATATAAGAATAAGTCCACGTTCATTCTTTCACGTCATGTTTCTTTTTCAAAAAGGAACTATACTGAATACGGTGAGATTAAAACGCCGTTGGTACCTATGGGACGTGCAATTCATAATTCAAAAGCGTATTAGGTAATAGTCGACAATATTACATGCTGCTGTGTCTAGATATTGTTTAATCTTTAACAATGTGCGATACAACCCTTTCTAAATAATTCTATTTAGTGACAAAGTTAGAAAAGAATAGAAATGTCAATAAGTAGATTCCTATGTCTAATTCAGAAGGATGGAAATACGTTTCCTCTTTATGCTATGTTCCATTTTTCAACTTAGACAATACAACAATAACATAATTTGGAAGATTTACGCAGAAAAGCAGCTGTACTGATTTTTGAGTTCGATGGAAAAAAAGAAAGAGCACAGCGGCGATACTATAAATAGGAATGTTTAGAACGTAAAAGAGCAACTATATTGATTTTTGAGTTACGGTGTAAAGTAAAATAACATCATGTCTTCACACTGGAAAGCTTTAAAAACAATGTATTTTCGCTATGGCGATGTAGAAAATGTGTTTTCGTTGAAGCAGACATGTGTGAAAAAGTTATGTGAAAGTTTAAGATATGCACACAGTGTTTACCGCCTAAACTTGCCGAGGAACATTTCATTTGCGGTGGAAGAAAATTTTTTGAAATTAAAGTGGCATCAGTTTGTGGAAATCACAGAAAATCTGGATGAACAAATTAGTTTCGATGAATTATTCATGGAATTTACACCGCAAATGATGGGATTTATTTTGCAATGCAATGCAAATGAAGAATATTCATTTATTCCCGAAGATAATGATAATTTTTGTGTAATGGCTCAGTGGTTTTATGAAAAGAGTGGCGACAGATATTGCTACGACTGCACAAAAGTACTCACTGAGATTAGCGAACTGTATGGGCAACAAAGAAGGAATTTTAAATGCAGCAGTCTAGAACATGAAATAATTAATAAATCAAAGGCTTTTAATAATTATTTATTCGAAGAAGATATGTGGTGTCAAAATTGTGCTGTCACAAGTTTATTTATGTTTAGTTGTGAGGAAGACTGCATAGAAAATTTACATAGGTACAAGAATATACATGTATATTTTAAATAGGTTATTAATTTTTTTGTTTAGTGCTAATAATATAGTGAATAAGTTTTTTTCTAATTCGTTAAAAATACAGTATACTACCCAGAATTCTTTTGTATGATAGTTAAAAATACAATATTAATGATGAGTTTACATTTATTCCAGACAATGAACAAGATTATTGTGTTATCATCAAATATTATGAATGTAATGAAGTCAGATATCGTTTCAGTTGTATGCATATACTAATAGAAATGTCTAAAAAAGTTTATTTATGTTTAGTTGTGAGGAAGACTGCATAGAAAATTTACATAGGTACAAGAATATACATGTATATTTTAAATAGGTTATTAATTTTTTGTTTAGTGCTAATAATATAGTGAATAAGTTTTTTCTAATTCATTAAAAATACAGGATACTACCCAGAATTCTTTTGTATGATAGTTAAAAATACAATATTAATGATAAGTTTACATTTATTCCAGACAATGAATAAGATTATTGTGTTATCATCAAATATTATGGATGTAATGAAGTCAGATATCGTTTCAGTTGTATGCATATACTAATAGAAATGTCTAAATTGTACAATATGAAAGATAAATATTATAAAAATGCTGTAGAACAAGATGTAATTAGCAAAGTAGAAGCGTTCAATAAATATATTTTCACCGAAGATATGTGGTGTGCGAATTGCGTCAGTCACAACCACTATTTTTAAGTTTAAATTTAAGGAAGATTGTATTGACTCTTTGCATTATAAATATAAAGGACGAAATATATACTTTAAATGAAATTGTGTATTATTTTTAGAATAGTTTTATTGTTTATTGTAATATTAGTATGAAATCCAATTTGTTAAAAATAATAAATATTTTCTGAAATTAACTGTATTCCACTGTTTATTATTATTTTAATTTATTATATGAGTGCTAAAAATCAAACTAAATATTTTTTAAATTAACTTTCTACGACACATAAAAGAGTAGGGTTGTGTGAGGTAGGTAGGAGGGTCTGTCTGCTTTTTATATAAAAGACCACTGCTGGAGAACGCTACATGTTAGTGCTTGTAGCTTATGTTCCATATATCCTATCATTCCTTATTCCAATTTTATTTAAAGTTTACACTAAAACTTATAAGTTTACTTAGTTCAGTGCCAACTACAACATTTTAAAAGTAAGCATTATTTACTGTATTCAAATATCTATTTTCTTTTTTTTATATTTTCTGTTTGTAATATTTTTACATTTTTCAAAATGTCAGAAATCGATTTAGCTAAAATTAACGCAATTTCCAATCATACTTTGAATTTTTTTCCACAAAAACGTATATCAGATTTAATTATTCATAGAGTTTATTATATAAGAAAAATATATTCAATGAAAACCAAATTTGGTCGTGCAGTAGCGGTTAATTTAGAAGACAGCCATGATAATAATAATGTTTGTCAATGTTTTTTACCTAAAAGAATTATTGACAATTTCTCTGATGAAATTATCACTGAAATAATGTCATCAGAAAATAAGTATACTTTAACTTATAATGGAGAGAGTCAAAAACCATTTGCAAATTCTTCGACTATGTCATTAATTGAATTTAATATTATAGATTAAATTTTATACAATCTTTGCTAATTAAAAAAAAAAATAAAAATTATTTTGTATTAAAATAATAGATATTTAATTTTTTTTTATATTATTAAATTTGTAAATTATGTATATAAGATGTATGTTTTGAATAACTTAAATAATTTACTCATCAAGTGGATTATTATATGCATATTACTTTTCTCGACATTAATTATTTCCAATCCGTCCGTTTTCAAGTAAATAAATTATTTCATTGTATCCAGTAAGACATTCATATTACAGTACTTGGCAAATATATTATATAGGCACAAAATTACTTTGATAAAACTTTTTTTCATTTAGGAATATATATATATATATATATATATATATATATATATATATATATATATATTTATATATATATATATATATATATATATATATATATATATATACCATATTTCCAACCATCCCCACCTCTCTCTCTCTCTCTTTCCCTCTTACACATCATGATTTTTAATAATAGAAAAACAAAATGATGGTTTGAGTGTCAATGTATTTGGCTTGGAGCAAGGAAAACATAAATGCAATATTGTAGGACCGCTATATCACACAAAGGAACGAAAGCCGACTCATGTAAGTATTTTTTAATACATTGCCACATATGTCATTAATTCAATTAAGGATAAATGGCAAATTTTTTATTATTGCTTTAAAACATTTTATTTATTATTTCAGGTGAACCTGTTGTATTTGGAAGGTCCTGATAAGAAATCTCATTACTGCTGGATCAAGAATATATCTAGGCTTGTAGGAAGTCAGTTAACTAAACATGATGGAGCTATACATATTTGCGACGGGTGTTTAGTATTTTTTAGGGAAGAAAGCGGATTACAGAAGCATATAAGTCAGGGTGATTGTCAAAAAATCTGTACAATACTACCGGAACCAGGAAACAATTTCTTGCAGTTCAAAGATTTTCATTTAAGTTTTAAAATGCCATTCACGATCTACTCTGATTTTGAGACAATTTTAAACCCCATTCATGGCTGCACCTCAAACCCTACAGAAAAATATACCATCAACACTCATATTCATAAGGCTCATAGTTTTGCATATTTCATCAAATGCTCCTACAATGACTCACTATCCATTTTTAGATCATATAGGGGCAAAGATTGTACCAACGTATATATGAAATGGTTAATAGAAGACGTTCGTCGTATTTACAAAGATCATTTTAGCAATTATAAGAGCATGAAGCCTCTAACAGTTGAAGAACAAAAAGAGACATGATACTGCGAAAGACTGCTTCATTTGCGGAGAAAAGTTTCAAAATATCGTCGTCGATAATGGAACAAAGAAATTCTCTTTAGCGAAAGTGCGAGACCATGATAATTTTACCGGTGAGAGGATATTTTCAATATTATTATATAAATAAATATCTTTACTTAGGTATATATTTTTATTTTTTTCAGGAAACTATCGTGGACCCGCTCATAGCAAATGTAATTTAAGATATCGTAAACCCAGTTTTGTGCCTATATTTCTACATAACATGAGTAACTATGATGTACATTTATTCGTGAGAGAGGCAGCATTTCAAGCAGAAAGTGTTACCGTTATTCCCCAAAATAAGGAAAAATACATTGGATTCTTTGCGAAAATCCGAGTAGATGATGAAGGTAACAATGATGACAATAGCGAAGATGATGCTGATAGTGATGATGATAACAATGACGATAACGCTAAAAAAAAATACCCGATATCTGACTATGAGGTTTCTAGATTCTTATCGTTTCATGGCCTGCAGTCTCGATAGTCTAGCAAGCAATTTGGAAAATCATCAATTTGTTGAAACCAGAAGAGCATTTCCCAATGACGAGGAATTCAGTTTGGTTACTAGAAAAGGGGTATTCCCATATGAATATGTGGATTCATATGAAAAACTGGAATCAACTGTAGAGCTGCCTTCACAAGATAAATTTTATAGTACTTTGACTGAAAGTGCTATTGACGAGGAGGAGTATGAACATGCCAGGAAAGTGTGGAAAACGTTCCAGTGTAAGAATTTAGCCGAATACTCTGACTTATACTTAAAAACAGATGTGCTACTTCTCACCGACGTCTTCGAAGCCTTCCGAGCCGTTTGTATGAATATATATGGTTTGGAGACATGCAATTTTATGACCCTCCCAGGCTTGTCATGGCAAGCAATGATGAAATACACAAAGGTGAATATTGTTTATTACATATTTATTTATGTAGATTGCATTTTTGCAATTAATTAATATTTGTTTTTTTTGTTTAATTATTATTAATATTATTATTTCAGGTTAAACTCGAGCTACTAACGGATGTTGATATGCTGCACTTTATCAGAAAATCCATCAGAGGCGGAGTCGCACAGTGCTCTCACAGACATGCAGTGGCAAATAATAAGTATATGCCATCACGATCTAGCAATGATAAATTTAATCATTTGGTATATAATTGCAATGAGGATCCACGCTTCTTAATTTATCTGGATGCTAACAACTTATATGGATTATCTTTATCGCAATACTTACCGCACTCGGAATTTAAATGGTTGTCAGATGAAGAAGTAGCTAATTTTGACATCTTCACTCGATGCAATGATTACAACAGTGAAGTTGGATTCATTCTTGAAGTCGACATAAACTACCCATATGAACTTCATGATAGTCACGATGAGCTCCCTTTTTGCCCACAAAACATGGTTCCACCCGATGGCCGGAGTAAGCAGTCAAAATTAATTCCAAATCTCCTCAATAAAGAAAAATATGTTCTCCACTATCGCAATGTTTTTCAGGCAATACAACATGGTTTGCAAGTCACTAAAATTCATCGTATTCTATCTTTCAAACAATCTGATTGGTTAAAGAAGTACATTGACTTAAACACAAAAAAGCGTCAAGAAGCCAAAAATGATTTTGAAAAAAGCTCATACAAGTTGGCAAATAATGCCATTTTTGGAAAATGCATGGAAGCAGTGGAGAAGCGTGTAGATGTCAAACTCGTCAATCACTGGAAAAATATTAAACAGAAGAAGGGAGCCGAAGATCTCATTGCTAAGCCTAATTTTCATAGCTTGGCTATATTTGACGAAAATTTTGTCGCAATTCAAATGAAAAAAATAAAGTGTATATATGATAAGCCTATATATGTAGGTTTCAGTGTTCTCGATATTTCAAAAACCACGATGTACTCATTTCATTATGATTTTATTAAAAACAAATATGGGGAGAAGGCAAAGCTGCTATATACGGATACAGACTCTCTTGTTTACAGCATAAATTGTGATGATATTTATCGTGACATTAAGGAAAATATAGAAAAATTTGATACGTCTAATTTTACTCCTGATAATCCGTATGATATGCCGCTTGTAAATAAAGCAGTTTTAGGTGTATTTAAAGATGAGAATGCTGGTGTGCCAATGCTCGATTTTGTTGGACTACGTGCGAAATTGTATGATATAGTAGTAGGTTGTAACACTGTAATAAAAAAAGCCAAAGGTGTAAAGAAACATGCAGTGAAAAGATTACAGCACGAAGACTACAAACAGTGTCTTCTCAATAAGAAAATTTTTTTTGTGCCGACAGAATATATTTAAATCCATCAAACACATTATACACACTCAGGCAATCAACAAAGTGGGATTATCGCCTTTCGATGACAAAAGATGTATTTTACCTGATGGTGTAAGTACATTAGCGTGGGGAAATCATCATTTAAAATAAACGCCTTGTTGGCTATCTTATATAAAATAGTAAATGTGTGTTTTATTTTGTTCATTGTTTTGTGTAACTCAAACCATGTAAATGTTGTATATTTTATTCATTTATACGTTCAATTTGCTAAATTATAAAAATTTTTATACATGTTTAGTCTTGTACATATTCATATATTTTCATATTTTTTAATTGTAAAAATAACCACTATGTTCTTATTTATGTATATAGTCAACTGTTTGTAAAACTTGATATTTTATTTTTTGGTACTATGTAGGTACTTTTATTATAAAAATAATTATAAATTTTTATATTTAACTATCGCATTTAATACTTTTTATATGACTAGTTTAATTCAATCTTTTATTTTTTTCGACAATGTGTAGATACTTTTATTTTTAATATAGTTAGTTATAGATATTTTACACTTAATTCTTATATTTTGTGCTGTAATTATAAACTAAACGTTAATTTTGTATAATATTGGAACTTTGTTGATATAACATAATTAGCAATATTTTCATATTTTTTTTAAATAAAACGATAATTATATATAAATACATCTATTTATTTTAATGGAACAAACCTTGTGCTGATACAACACAAAGGCTGAAAATGGATAATAAAAACATAAAATAATAATAATAAAAAAATAGTTAATTCTTAAACAATATCAGATTTATCTATCCAAGAGTTAAATACCTTGTACTATTACAAAACAGAAAGGCTGAAATTTGATAATAAAAACATAAAATAATAAAAAAATAGTTATTTCTTAAACAATATCAGATTTATCTATCCAAGAGTTAAATTTATTAGAGATTCCAAGCCATTTGACATATACTTTGTTTTTTCGACGACATAAAATTTTTTCCACGAGATAAATATCAGGGTTTTGGGTTCTTTGCATCTCTGTCTCATAGAAGCATCCTTTAATAGGTTGTTTATTCATATCTTCGAGTAGGTATGTAGGGGGATTAGTTATATTTACTTTAGTTATTTTGAAAAGTTCCGTGGACCAGTTGGCGGTGTATCCTTTATCAAATATGCTTTTGTATTTGCTTATTCGAACAATATCGCCCACATGAAATTTAAATCTTGAAGGTGCGACTTTTGGATGATTATATGCACTTATTTGCGTGTGTGCTGTAACATTTACAGGTTTCATTCCTATTGTACGATGAACTGAGTTATTATACTTGTCCGTAATAGCAGGCAAAATATCGAGCCACTTGAAATGTCCTCTAAATGAAAAATCCCTATACAGTAAATTTTTCAGTGTTCGAATAACTCGTTCTACAATGGCTGCCTTTTTTGTACTATACGTAGAGTAATGATTGATATGATGTTGCTTCATTAACGCAGCAAAATTGCGATTGTCCCATGATCACTCTGTATGTTTTTTGGTGAATATCTTGCCTCTTGTATAACACTTTTCATAGCTTTAGCAACTTCCACTCCTGTTTTGTTTACAACAGCTCGAGTCCACATGTACTTTGAGTAGCAATCGATTACAACAAGAATGTACCGGTGACCTCCATTGTTCTTGGCGTATGGCTGCATTTCAGCCAAGTCTATCTGCCATAAATCACCATATCCTTTAATTATAGTTCTTCTTCTATGGAAATTTCGCCTACAAGATTTATGCAATTCATTGACAACTTGTCGTTTCTTATTATTATTAAGATCCATCACACATCTATTATTTTTAGCTTGATATTTCTTCCATCAATTCAGGAGGAAATGCTAACCTTCCAGATGACGTCTTCTTTGAATGAAATTCTTCGTTAGTCTGCTCTATTTTAGCTACTCTAGCAGTTAAAGTATCTTGATTTTTTTAAGTAAGTCCTTAACTTTAGTAATTTCTTTATCAATATTTTGTTGCATTCTATCAATCATCTCTGAAACTTTTTGATGTACAAATTTACTGTATTCAGACCATTCTTTCTCCATAAATGTGGTATATGACTGTTTAATTTTTGTATTCTGTTCAACCAAGGATTTTTCCATTGTACTGATAATTATCTGTGTTGCTTCTTGTATGCATTTGTCGATACGTTCATCTAAATATTGGCGTGTTACACCATCTCTCTGATCTATTGGATCACCAACGTTCTTTAATCGCTTATTTTGGATATCAAAATGTTTATCTGCGGTAAGCTTAAATCCCACGCCAGGAGGTCCACGCTGCCACGCTGCTCCGCCATGACCACCTCTTCTGCGTCCAAATTTATCAATAGTATTGTTGTTGATGGTAGCCATTTTCAACTTTAACTGATGTACAACAGAAATGGTTGCAGTATTTTATACTCCTATGTCATATGCAAGGTGCTAATACACTATACCCTCCTCGCGCATTTCATCGATGATTGCCAAAATCTCGTTATCATGACCAGTATGACCAGCTGCCTTGGAGCTCCACAACAACCGCAGACGATCCACTAATTCTTTAGGCTTATTCCAGTAGATGTATTCTATGGGTCTATTTTTAATATTACTATTAATGTTGAATGATTTTCTAGTAGGTAGTTTTACTCGTTTGTTCTTTCTTGTTCCTTCCCCAGAATATTTAGATCGGGTTCTCATTCCAGTAGACAGACTATTTTTTTTAGTTGCAATGAGAGGTTTTATAATTTCAAAATATTTTCTACTCTTGTTTTTTTTCAGACCTCGTTCACTATTATAATCATTGTATATAACATTTGTTTTATGTATAATGTCGCGATATGTAGCGATATCTTCTTTGCTGATTGTACCATTGAGCGCTGCCAATGGTAATTTTAGAAATATTAAATCATAAAGATCGGCACTACCGCGATATGTTCCAAGTCTGATATTGCCGCGCCAAAATGCAATATTTTTTTCCAGGGAAACGTACCTCAGTGTTTCCCATTAACATTTTTTCTGTATTAGGATCTATGCGTATTCCATATGTTGTATCATAAACTGATTCACGAGACTGTAAACCTTCTTTATGTAACTTCACCAAATATGGCACTTTAGGGCTGCTACTGCTAGTGGATGGTGAACCTGGGGAAGTCGTAGATGCTGGTGGTGTTAATGATGTAGAAGGAATTGCTTGCAGTATGGAAGGCGATTGTAATAATTTACTATCTCCATCAGTCTCATAATGTGTTTCAACTCCTTTGTAATTATTATCATCGTCATCCTTATTGCTATTAAAATCATCTTCGGTGGTTATGGTCTGCCAAGATTTAATTGATCTAGGGATGTCATCACCAACACTTTGTTTCCTCATTTTCCTTTTCTTCTTAAGAGACAAATGTGGCTGTAGTGCGGTTGAAGTTGAAGGAGTTGTGATTACTGCAGTCATTGCTTTAAGTGGTTTTGTTATGGGTTCATATACCTTTTCTAGCGTTAAATTGTCTGCGATATGTTGAGTTTTGATTGAGTTGAACTTTTTCCTAACTGCGTCACTAGCTTCAATTAACTTACGTTTCAAACTTATTTCACTATTGATATTTTCATGATTGTTTGCAACTTTCATTTTTTTTCACATAGATCTTAACGTGATGCAATTTGTCATGTGAATGAGCTTTGACGTAAAAAAATTATGGATATATATAGCTATCAAAGCCTTTTCGATATCTCCCTTTTTGGATCTCACTGTCTTTGTCAATGACCAGAAACCCATGTTTGTCTTTCCAACATTCTGCACACATTTCCCTGAAACTGCTTAAATGTAACATCGGGGCTCACATGGTCAGTGAATATATGGCGCAGATTCATTTCATCTTGTTTAAACAATACGAGAAGATTAGCGTTGTCTCGAATCAGCTGCTTTGGAATGCGTGAGTAAGTTTGTGCTAGATAGAAACAATCCACATTCTTGTGTCTTCCCATACTAAAGTATGATCTAATGACATCCTGTTTTTCACAAATTACATCATCAAATATGAAAATAGAATTGGGTCGGGCTTCAGATGGTTCCATTATTTTCGCCTTGCTATCAAAAGTGAAAAATCCTAGTCCTCGGATCGGTGAAAGCACACTCCGTAGATATTCATATTTGGGCTGATACAAAGACTTTGAGTATATGTACACATTAGCAAATCGCAATCCAAGTGGATGAGTAAGCAATGAAATCATTACGTTTGTTTTACCACAGTTTGATGGTCCAATTATGAGTGAGCGAACGGTTGAGGGAAGACGCGTTCCATGTCGTTTAGCAGCCCCTCCGTCATTAAATCCTTTTCCCACTTTTTCGTCCAAGTTTTCCACATCGAGGTTTTGCTTCTGCTTTACAATGCGCATCATGCAACTACTGAGAATATATAAACTGAACAATGTCTTATTAGGCTTATTTAAATGTCATTCGTCAAGCAGAAGGGACGTAAAGTTAGTAGTTGTGGAGGTGGTAATGGTATTCGACATCTTAGCGTCGGCGAAGGCATAGTAAACTCTTTAATCAACAAGCTACCATTTGAGTTGCACTTACCTGGAGGTTATCAGTACTGTGGTCCAGGTACCAAACTACAAAAGAGACTCACAAGACGTGATAGAGGCATAAACCCTTTAGATGCTGCGTGCAAACAGCACGACATAGCGTATGAAAATAAAGATTTGTCAGCGCGACATAAAGCAGATTACGAGCTTGAACAGCGTGCTTGGAATCGAGTGAAATCAAAGGAAGCTAGTGTAGGAGAAAAGACATCTGCTTGGCTGGTCACAAATATCATGAAAGTGAAAAGAAAGTTAGGAATGGGTTGCAGTCAATTGCCGGTGTCATCGTCATCACGTTCATCATCTTCAAATACTAAGAAGAAGAGGTGCAGAAAAACAAAGCAGGTGTCATTTGGAGCGGGAATTGTTCACAATGTTCGCGGTGCTTTGAGAAAAGCTGGCGGTAAGCGACTGATTGAGAAGAATGTAAGTAAAGCAGCTAAAATTGCGTTACATGCAGCGCGTCATTCTTTAAAAAGCTTCAGGTGGGAGACGCAAGATTCGTACTCCACGCGTAATACCAATCCCAAAAGTGGGTGGAATCTTACCATTACTGCCCATATTTGCCGGACTTTCAGCACTGGGAGCTTTGACTGGCGGAGCAGCAGGTGTGGCAAAAGTTCTACACGATGTGCGAATTGGAAGACATCAGTTGGAAGAAGCACAACGCCATAATAGACATATAGAAGCCATAGCATTGGGTAAAAGTGGCAAAGGATTATACTTGAAACCATATCGCAGCGGATTAGGACTTTATCTTAAACATCAAGAACAAAATTCAAAAAACTATTAGACACCCTGCCCCGGAGAGCGCTTACCAACCTTGATCTAAAACATTTTGCAACAAAAATGAAAGTATCACATTTTCGAGGCGTATTTATGCGTGATACTCTACCAACAATGGGACCCCATCATAATGAGTCTGCGATCGTAAATTTGGACAGTGTGGATGGGACAGGGACACACTAGGTGGCATATAGAAAACGTGGACACTTAGTAGATTACTATGATAGCTTTGGAGATTTGTCTCCGCCCACTGAACTTTTAAAATACTTCCGCGCAGGTCGAAAAGCGGCGAGTGAAATTTGCTACAACTATGATCGCCAGCAAGACTTTGATACAGTCTGGTGCGGACACTTATGTTTAAAGTTTCTATCAACAAACGTGCGTTAAAAAGTGTGATGGATTTAACGCCAGAAATGGACCGTGAAATTATTAAAAGAATGGGACATTCACTCATCGCATATTCTCGACTACGCAGCTTGACGAAAATGAGCCGGCAACAACTTGAAAATATGCCAAAAGAAGTTATGATTGCGTGTGCTCCAAAGGAAATTGCATTAGTGTGGGATAAACTACCAGAACATTTGCAGAACGATATTGATGTGTTAAAGTATCAGTATTGTACAGAACATTATGGAAATAATGGCAGAGAAGCCAATGTCGATGTTAATGACGGACCATCTCCTAGAAAAATATTTTGCTGCTATTGTAAGATGGATGATGTGAATATCATGTCCAATAACGAGGTAGATGAAGAAGATATTTCAGCACCTAAACCTCCGAAAAGACGAAGGCTGGCAATTCCTCATCGCTGCATTCATCAATAAAACTAACATACTGCCAGCAAATGATGTCAGTCATGTCGCATACATTCACTATATCAAGTCATTCAAGTGTGCTGAGCGCTGATTTTTATCCTCCCATCGAGCTGGACAGCAACAGTTACTATGGTTTAGTCTATTGGGATTCTACTCTTATAATTCCATATTCAATGTAGATGAGAAGAATAATCAGTTTTCCTATAGAACTAACGGTAAAGCAGCTCCCGTAATTCATTATTTAGCGCCAGGTGCCTATGAAATTGATGAAATTAATAGAGCGATACAGCAATACCTAAAATACGACAAGAGTAGAGGTGGAGTACAAGTAGATGATGAAAAATTATTTTTATTACGAGCAAATAATAATACATTAAAGTGTAAAATTCAATCAAAGTATGAGATTAACTTTGAACAACAAAATTCTATAGGAAGACTTTTGGGATTTGAACCGAGACGTCTGCAACCAAATAAAACACATGTATCCACGCTGCCCATTGATATTATGAAAGTAAGAATTATACGTGTAGATTGTAATATTGTATCTGGTGCATATTTGAATGGTGAGAAGGCACATACTCTCTTTGAATTTGACATTGATGTTCAACCTGGCTACAAACTTTCCAAGGAGCCGCAAAATATTATTTATATGCCTGTTAGACTGGCTGGACATCAGTTTATCGATAACATTACTCTCCGCATCTTGGATGATAACGGTGAATTAATCAATTTTCAAGGTGAGAAGATTATTGTGAAGCTAGAGTTGAAAAGATTGCTCTAACTACTCCAATGGGTTTCCGTTATAACCACCAGCTACTGCAATTGCGTCCCATACGTCAATTAAATATAGTCACAAGTGATAAAAAGACAAATGCTAGTCGAAATCGCTTCATTCCTAACGCGAACGTGAAAGCACACAGATTATCTGCTGAAGACTACATTTTTCTACAATCTATTGGTTTGAAAGTACGCAGTTACCAAAATAATTACAATGGCTACCAGTACCATAAGTGAAAAATTGGAAGTGTTTGATGAACCAGTGTTTGACCAGTCGCTCATTAGTCTACATGAACATACTTATAAGCCATATGGATCACCCACATATAGAAATTCTGATGAAATACGTATTCCAGTGCATTTTCAAGATCTCATATTGGACATTTCAGACAGTTACATATATATCGAAGGTAAATTTACACCTAATGATATTACGAAATCATGTTACCTTGGCAATAATGCACTAGCATTTCTCTTTGATGAAATTCGTTATGAAATGGGTGGCGAGCAGGTAGCCGTGGTACGAAGGCCTGGTATAACTACTACATTGAAAACAATGGTGTCATTTGGTAATACGCAATCCCACAGTCTTCTGGCATCGGGTTGGGGCCTCAGTGCTTTCAATCAGAATATTTTGGATTCTGCCAGTCATGTTTTTAGTGGTAGGCTACCGCTAAAATATCTCATGGGTTTCGCTGAAGATTATACCAAAGGTATTTTAAATGTCAAGCAAGAATTGATTTTAATTATTGCTCGTTCCTATCAAAACTGTTATATGGGAGAAGTAGATGCTCAGATTGAAATTAACAAGATTGAATGGAAAATCCGCCACATTGTACCTGAAGATAGACAAAAAAATTAAAATATTGTCCCGATTAAATAGAGTTACTAATGCTCATATTAAAATGACCTATCGCATGTGGGACCTATATGAATTGCCTGCTTTGCGTGAAACATCTTCGGACATCTGGGCCATTAAAACCAGCACTAGTTTAGAAAGACCTCGTTACATAATCATTGGTTTCCAAAACACTGATCAGTCCGATAATAGAATAAAGGATGTAACAAAATTTGTTCATGCTGACATTAGCAGTATTCGGCTTTACCTAAATTCAGCCGTATTTCCATATGAACGATGGAATCTTGATTTCTCTAAGAAGATGTATGCTGTAGCTTACTATGCTTATGAAAATTTTCAAAACAGCTATTATGGCAAGGAAACAAATGAACCAATGATGAGCATAGGAGACTTCTTAAACAATCCATTATTTGTGATTGATTGCTCTCATCAGCCTGATGCCGTGAAATCCTCCACGGTGGACATTAAACTAGAATTTGAAACACGCAAGAACAAATTTCCGAAGAATATCAAAGTCTATGCATTGATTTTGCATGATTCATGTTTGAGTTATAATGCGTTAGATGGATCTGTTCATAATGGATTTCCATTGACAATGTGAAAAAAAGCATCTTTACACCAATCTGCCTAAAATATGTGTTTTATAATAAATATGCCACTTGTTACTTTATGAATGTTTAATATTTATTTAGGTACATTAATAATTTAATATAAAAATGTATTACTTTTTTCTTCTCAAAAATACTAAAACGTTTGTATACATAAATAAATAAATAAATATGTATTTGATAGTTATGACTTTTTATTTACCCTGTGTTTGAAAGCAGTAATATATTATGACCTGTGGAAAATTAATTATTTTAAAAAGAAAACATACATACATTAAATCACAAATTTATTTAAAGTAAAAACAATACAGACATTTTTAAATAACAAATATATATATTTTAAATAACAAATTTCTTAACTGTATTCCTTCATTCATTATCACATCACTTTTCCTCATATAATTTATATTTTTCTATTATTTCGTTGGATAGAAATTCTAGCAGAGTATTTATTAAGAAACGTCGCAAATCTGCATTTACCATCTCCTCACAAAATTCCTCCAGGTTTAAAATATCATAGAAATATTTTTGACAAATAATTACCCCTTTCTCATACGAAGATATAAGCTCCTGTAGAATTTGAACTTCCTCTTCATTACAACATAATGGGTCAATATCATAATTATTATTATTCTTAAAACATTCACAACTCGCAATAAAACGAAGAGTGTCTAATTCAATAAATAATGTCTCTATGGCAGTAGTCAAGTTTTTTACATAATTATCATTATTAGCACACATGTTAATCAAATATTATTTGTAGTAAGCTTGTCACAACGCGTCTACACAGTAATACCAGTTATCAAGAACTATCTGATAATCTGTTTTTATAAATGATGCTTGAAAGACCTAAATATATTTACTCGACTATTCACCATCCGACTTGTTAGAACTCGTCGGAAATTTTGTGAGAACAAAGAGTGTCGTCACATCCTATACCATTATTTTTATTTTTATAAAGAATTCATTGTCTTATCATAAGGCTGACACATTTTATATTGGTTATTTGATTTTTGCGTTTATTAATTTTAAACTGTTTCTTATTTATTTTACGTCAAGTCTCTTTTTTTATTTCATAATTATTTTCATTCACATAGTAACTGTATTATAAAAATTATAAATACATATATTAATTAACTATCCATATCTACTTTTCCTCTTGTTAGCTCATGATTAATTATTCACTATATAACAATATCTTCATGATATTCATTCTTTATATTTTGAAAAAGTTCTGCAGTAATTAATAAATATATCGATCATTATTGCGGAAACAAATACCCCGTCTAATATATTAAAGAACAGACATGCGCCATGTGGACAGCCGCTGCAGCCGCAGCAGCCGGTGCTGGAACTGTCCAAATACACCTACTTGAGTCAATATCTTTTTAAATCTCAACATATATTTTTTTACTTCTAATCCTAAGAACACTGCTATTAAATTCAATGCAATTCTTGCTCCTAGATTGAGTAGTTGTTTTAATAGTTTCTATGATAAAATGTATTGAAAGTATTATTTTTTATTTATTATATACCTAAAACTTTTATACTACCGCATTCAGATAAGAATGAGTATAAAATATAAAAAACTATAGGTATATATCATTATTATCATGTTAAGTTTGAAACAATGCGTACGTAATACCCAATAATTTTTTTTTTCTAGAAATACAAAAATAATAAGCAATAATGTGTCAGATTTTTTGAAACGTATGAAAAGAATGGGCTTATTTAGTTTAGGTTAGATGACATGAATGTCATTATGATTACCGAAGTTACAATAATTAATCTAGATATTGTATTTTAATTTAAAATGTCAAAATAAATATTACATAGGTTCATATTTTGAATTACGTAATTTAATTATTTCTATAAATAATATATTGGTGAACCAGCCCCCTCAAGAGTTCAGGAAAAATAAAAGTAAATATATATCGGACTAGGGGTTTTCGTTTTTGTGTTGTAAATGGAGAAAATCATTTCTTAAGTGTACAAATTTTCCTTTTTCGTGAGTCTATATTTCCTTAATCTCAATTATTTTTTTGGTTCTAATATTAAGAACATTGTTATTTAATTTAATGAAATTCTGGGCCATGTTTTAGGTAAATTTTGTGTTAGAAAAACTTAGAGCAAAATTAAGGATATCGTTAGTTATATAAATATAAAATACCACAGATATATATTATTTAAATAAGCATTCGGAATTGGCAAGTCCAAGTAACACTGTGACTAGTTTGCCTTGACAATAAATTGATTATTATTATTATACATCGTCATCTATATTAAATTACACTATCTACGTCAGTGCAAGGGATGTAATCCAATAAATTTGTATGTTAAAGCTATCCACATTTGTGTAACTCACTATTAACAATATTTTTCTTTCCAGTGATAATCAGCATCTGTTGGTTCGCTGGATCAGTTGTAGGATTCCTTCCTTTGATGGGTTGGCACAAGGATACTTCCAGAGATGAATCCTGCTTTTTTCTCAACGTGATGGACTTAAATTATTTAGTGTTTTTATACTTTGGGACCATAATAACTCCAGCCTTACTTTTAGCCGCATTTTATGCACATATATACCAAGTCGTCCTTAAACAGGCAAGTATTACAAGTTTATTACATCTTGTTTTATAATAAACACGGTACGATACTCGCAAGAAAAAACATATAAATATGGTTGTAGTGTTATTTATAGGAAGTCCTTATTGAAATAATGAAATATAACTTTCCAATCATAATAGACAGTAACAAAATAATAATTTTTTTTTACAACTATTTAAGAATATTAAGTATTTTGATACAATTCTTAATTACGGAACAATTACATTTTGCCACTTGTTACAGAATATTTCATTCTAACGCCTGTTATAGGATGAGTACTAGTAGTGACATTGGCCGTTAAATAAAGCCTGGGATGTTAATTAATTAAAAATAAACACACAGCATGTTTTAGTACATACTATTCACAATTATTATTATTTAAAGACCTAAATAATTTATAGTCTGTGACAAGTTTGGAATGGCTATTCCGAATTCGTGAACTATACCCCTCGCCGGTCGGCTCAGGTCACAAACTTTCCACTCGGGCGCAATATACCATATTCCAAACTCATAACAGATTACACTATAAATAATTAGCGTATGGTAAACATTTACTAGTTTTAGTTCCAACAGTTTCGTATTTCATTTTCCACATAAAAGATAATCTGCCTGAAAAGAAAAGAAAATAAATAATGCTGACTCCTTAGACTAGAGTTCTGATCTAAGGCTGACTCGCTGTTCTTAAACATAGAATATAACTTTAGGAAAGAAAATTACACTTAAAAATGTCAAATGTCATTATACCCAATCAACACGGTTTTATACAAGGTCGATCCACAGTATTCAACCTTGTGCATACGCAGTTTATCTCTGAAGTAATACAGGGTGGGGTAATAGTGCGTCCGACTTCGATATGTCGATTTCTATGAAACTTGGTTTAAAAACATAAATAAACTAGGTAGATAAAAAAGTTTATAACCGGAAATTATTTTCGAATGTACAGGGTGAGCCAAGATGATGCTATAGGGCTAACTAAATTTTTTTAATTGGAATGCCATGTATATCAGAACATTTTTTGGAATCTTTGTGGCCTCTTTCCACTTCTGTATTATTATCCACTCTCTCCAAACCACTTGGATGTAACGATTTTTTTTTTGTTCAAATTATGCAATTTACACGTGTAACTTAAAAAAAAATCACTGCAGTCACAATTATCGATTTTAAGAAAAAATATGTTAGTACGAGTTATGAGACAAATAATAATAATAATAATGAAAAAAATAATAAAACAGACCAATTTAAGAAAGCTGGAATATCGCTTAAATCAAATCACCTGGGATGAGGTATACCAGGAAGAGAATGTAGAATCTGCAACAAATATTTTTTTTAAAAATAATTGAAAGTAATATAGACATTTGCACAAAAAGTATTAAAATAAAACATAATAAAATTAAACGTAAAAACTGGATAACCAACGGGATCATAAATTCAATTAACGCGAGAGACAAAATGTCCCACAAATTATTAAAGGAACCTAATAATGAATTATTGAAACAGGAATATAAAAATTACAGAAATCTAATTACAAAATTAATTAAAAAAGCAAAGATGAACTATTTTAAAAACAAAATATATGAAAATAAAAATAATAATAAACATCTATGGGAAACTGTAAAAGAATTGTGTAGCCAGCCAAGACAACAAAATAAAATTGTTTCATAAAAAATAGCAGCGGTGAAAAAATTGTAGACCCCAAATTAATAGCCAATGTTTTTAATCATAACTATATAAATACTGGAAAAAACTTAGCAAACAACATACAAAAAAGTAATACATATAAGCCTAACAAAAATACTGTCATGAACTAAATATTTTTGAAACCTACGGACAAGAATGAGGTACTTACAATCTTATCAACACTCAAAAATAATAAAAGTGCAGGTATAGATGGCCTAAAGGCAGAAATACTGAAACAAATATCACACATTATCTGTGAGCCATTCACATACATAAGAAACAAGTGCATGGAAAAAGGGCACTTCCCATCTGCCTTTAAGACATCTATAGTTATTCCTATATTTAAAAATGGCGATAGAATGGAAGCAGCTAACTACAGACCCATATCTCTGATCACAAATTTTGCCAAAGTCATTGAGAAAATTATTAAAGTTAGGTTAAATGAATTCCTCGAGAAATACAAAATTCTTTCAGATAAACAATACGGTTTTCGTGAGGGAAAATCTACCCAAGATGCTATACTCACATTAACATCAAAAGTATACGATGCCCTTGATGATAGCACACCAGCAATTGGAGTATTCATCGATCTCGCGAAGGCATTTGACACGGTCAGTCACACCATGCTTGTGGAAACCTTAGAACAAACCGGTATAAGAAATAGTGCTCTCGATTTATTCACAAGTTATATCTCAAATAGATACCAATGTGTAAAAATTGGAAACACAACAAGTGATTTTCAGATAATCGAATACGGTGTTCCACAAGGTACGGTGCTTGGCCCCGTATTATTTATAATATATCTAAATGGCTTATTTTCAACCCAAACAAGAGGCACAATTATTACTTATGCGGATGACACTGCCATATTCTATACTGCAGATAACTGGGCTAAATTAAAATCAATGGTAGAAACAGATATAGGTCACATCAAAGACTGGTTCGATCACAATCTGCTGACGATAAACTTTAATAAAACTTTTTACATACCATTCTGTTCCAAAAGCTCAAATTATCCAGATATTGGCCCATTAAAAATAAGTGGCTCAACCAATGTTTTTATTGAATCAGTAAAAGAAATAAAATATCTAGGAATTAAAGTAGATTGCCACCTAAGATGGGATGTTCACGCCAATTACGTGGTAAACAAAATAAGAACTGTTCTTTATAAATTTAAAAAATTAAGTGAAGTCTTAGATATTAATGAATTAAAAATATTATACTATTCATTGGTAGAATCTCACCTGATCTATGCAATACTGGCTTGGGGTAGCGCTGCGAAAACACACCTAAAAACTCTAGAAGTTATACAAAAAAAAAATACTTAAAATAATTTTTAAAAAAGAACAAACTTACTCAAGTGATGCAATATTCCAGGAATCCAGAGTGTTGGATATTAAACAGTTATTTTATTTCCACTGTAATGTTAGACAACACACAAATAAAAACTATTTAGTACAAATAAATCACATATACAGTACAAGGCAACGTGACCATACTTATGAGCTACCTCTTATGAAAAAAGCCATAGGACAAAAAAGCTATGACTTCTTGGGCCCAAAATTATACAATTCTTTAAACTCAGACCTGAAACTAGTCAAATCATTACAACAGTTTAAAAAGAAATTACGTGAGCATATTAGGGGTACATTAAGAAAAAACGTACATGATTTGATTAACAACTAGAATTTAAGTCTAAATTCATTTCTAAACACTGGCTACTATTTCGTAAATCACTAAATTAAAATATTTACTGCAAACAACTTCTTTCATATTAATCAAAATAATAATTGCGCTTATTTATATATTTTATAAGTGTATAATCTATGTTATGTGTAATTTGTTTTGTTTAACTCTAGTTGTGTAATTTTAAGGTTATGTGTGTATAACTAATATATATAGGTGTGACTTACTATGTGCTATATTTAAAAAAAAAAACTATTTATTATTATGTGTTATATTTGTTATAATTAACAGTATATATTAATTAGCTTTTTTTATACTCACGATCAAGCATGAAAATGCTCCTGTGAGTACATTATGTTTATTGTTACATACACTGTCATTATTTTTATATTCTTTATATTCTGTATCGTATTTCTCAAACAATAAACATTATTATTATTATTATTATTATTATTATTATTATATCTGTGTGATGACACTCAGCCATTTTCACTTCCTAAAAGTATACAGGGTGGCCAAAATTAATTTTTAAATTTACAACTATTTGAACTATTTCTCAACTTTTTCAAATGGAACACCCTGTATATTTTTGGACGATGTGATGTAGAATTGAAAATTTTTTGTACGTATATCTCTATGGCTATTTGTAACCATTTTCGATTTATAAAACAATAACTGCAAAATTCAGCAATAAAAATTAAAAATATATTTCTTTTTGTAATTCAAGAGAAGAAATTATAAAAAGTGCCCCACATGTTGCCCATCTTTAGAATGCCCCAGGTAACACTAATGCTCTTATTAAGATCTCCAAGGTCGCTTTGAAATTATACAATAAAACTTCGATTAAAACCAAATGATCTTCAAGACAAGCTTAGGATCACCATAAAGCAGCTTCTAGCCAAAAAAGGGCCCATCCTAAAAGGGTCTTAAAGACTAAGTTTTAAAACTATATTAAAAAACCATTTAGTTTTAATTTCATATTCTTAAAGAGTTCTTCAAGGCAACCTTAAATTTATGTATTAAAATGTTTTGCATTTAAAATAAAATTGCAGCAGACTAAATTGCCTTGAGAATCATTATAATTAATCCTAAAAGGGTTTTATTTTGTTTTAAAGTCGGACAACTTTATACGTGAAATAGTTAAAACAACGGCAAGAAGTCTCTAATGGGGCAGAGTGGTAATATTTTAAACGTAACGCATATAAAGCTGATCAAAAATAATATTCAAATGCAAACTATTCTGGTAAAAATTACCAACGGATGGCACTTTTCTGACAAAATATAATAAAATACTTCTACATAACTCGAGCGCCATCAATATAATGTTTTTTTTTATTATCTAAAAAAATGTTTTTAAAATATCGTCAATTTTTATTTTGCATCTAAACATCCAAATGCATTTTTTTTTATTAAATAAATATTTAAGAGGATGTAAAGCGCATATATTTCAATAATATTTTTTTCTTTGGCTATTGAAAATATTCATCATGGCGGGTCTGTATCTTATATAAAAAATGGCGTGGTCTAGATAAAAACTGGTTGCAAGTTAATAGAACATTTTAAATCTTACAAGACTTAAAATAGAATTTTATTTACCACTTTAAGTACAATTACTCTCCCAGACATTTATTTACTCTTCCTTTTAAAACTGAGTTGCTTTAATATGTTCAAACTCGTGGCCTCATTGATCTGGCGCGCGTATGAAATCCTAACCTTAAAATTGTGCTGGTTTTGTGATTGCTGGATTTAGTGACTTCGTTTTAATTTAAAATACTTGTCACTAATATTTTCCATTTTAAATATGTCTTCTAGTTTTCATTCATGCATAAAGTAGGTACACGGACTGCACTGGTTCACTAAATCAGCAATCAGTTTATTGAGCAGATGGCGTGTTTTCTCCGATTATGGAGGGGGTAGAATTAGTTTTAATAAAGTCGTCAAAAATCCAACTTTTAATCAAATTGACTAAATTAAAACCTTTGAACTTTAAAATATTCTTAATTTACTCTTTAAAAAAGTAAAAACTATGTTTTAGGATTTAATGTGGAATTTCATTGAGCATATAGGCTTAAGATAAAATAGTTTTCTTAATAGGTTTTAATGACTATATCAAGAATACTCCATAAAACTACATTAAAACCATTTGTTCCAAAATGGATTGTTTTAAAACCAACTTGCTATTTAATTCTTTAAAAGGCAAATTAGTTTTAAAATAGCCAATGTCAAGAGTATTATAAAACTAGTATAAGATCAATAGGGCATTAGGAGCAAACAGTTTTTTTATTTTAATTTAAAGAGTGCATTAAATCCTTTGCATAAGAATCAGTGGTCTTTAAGAACTTTTAGTTTATCTTAAGGTAATTTTAAAACCACTATCATTTTATTGAACATGTTAAAGCACTTTTAAAACCTAAATAAATCAAAAGTATCTTAGAGTTGTTACTTGGGTGAGGTTTCTACTGTTCATAAAATTGCCGGAGTGATACTTCTAAAAGCATTTATTATCCTTTCCATCAAATTATGGATTGTTGTTGGCGTGATGTTTTTATGGGCATCATGTAACACGCTTATTATAATACCTTCTCTTGAATTATTTGAAAAAAACCCCTCATTTTTTATTTTTTTGCTAAAGTTATTGTTCAATAAATTGAAAATGGTCATAAATAGCCATGAGAATGTACAGGATGGGCAAATTTCGATGTGTGTATAGGATAACTCGGTAACTGTAAGAGATACAAAAAAATGGAAGACACTCTTCCATGTCTCTGTATCTCTTACAGTTACCGAGTTACCCTATATACACATCTCTTTTTTTTAGACAAATTCACTGGCGAAAACAAAAATTTTGTTCCATTTGAAAAAATTGAGAAAATTAAGTTCAAAAAGTTGTAAATTTAAAAATACTTTTTGGCCACCCTGTGTACTTTTAGGAAGTGAAAATTGCCGAGTGTCATCACACAGATGTCTCATAACTGGTACTAACATAGTTTTTCTTAAAATCGATAGTTGTGATTGTAGTGATATTTTTAATGTACACGTGTAAATGGTATAATTTCAACAAAAAAAACATTACATCCAAGTGGTTGGGAGAAAGTCCATAATAATACAGAAATGAAAGGAGGCCACAAAGAGGTTTCAAAAAAATGTTCTGATATGCATGACATTTCATTTTAAAAACTGTTACTTGACCCTATAGAATCGTCTTGGCTCACCCTGTATATTCGAAAACAATTTCCAGTTACAGACTTTTTTTGTCTAGTTTACGTATATTTTTAATTAAAGTTTCTGGCTATCATAGAATTCGAGATATAGAGGTCGGACGCACTATTGCCCCACCCTGTATATTATAAAGAATAAGTCATTTAAGGTTATATCTATTTCACCCTAAAGAGCTTTACAATACTATTTAAAACACCATACGCATGAATACGAAAAGGATATAAAAAAAAGTTTCTATGAATTTTTGTAATCGCTGTGCTACTAATAAACGTGTGACATCAGTTCTAAATTTACCTTCTTAGTAATTAAAGGAAAACTATTTTCGACAAAAAAGAATGCTAATGATTTTGCGTGACTTACCATAATAACGGCTGTATAAGAACAGAGTAAGCTTTTTGTATGAAATGTTATCGTTATAGTCTAAATAGAAAGGTCGCAGAGGTTTTGAGTTAAACATTTAAGAAAATTAATCTTTAGCTTTCTGACAATACTGTAATATTAAATGTTTTAAAACCAAAGTTTCTTTTCTTAGTTAAAGAGTTATACAACTTTTCGTCTCAAAAACTTTATCAAGGTAAAGTAATCAGGTTTTCACTGATAGGCGAAGTTCATAAAATTGTTACTAAACCATTAAAATAAAAGCAAAATTAGGCGTGGAATATGTTCTCACAATAAATAATACCTAATTGTTAATCGTTATTGCCAGTGTCATCAAAAATTTAAGTAATTGTCTAAAATTTAATTCGTCTAATTGAACTGAAAAAAATCAAAGCAATTGTTCGAAATGTAAACTTTACAGTCGATGTAAAATTCTCATGACACTGAACTAATCCTATTTTTACTTAATATTTCTTAAGCAATTTTTATTAACTTGAAAATTATTAGAAAGTAAAAAGTACCTACTTTTAATAAACAGCAATAGAAAATACTGTTGTTGGTAGGTGCTTATATTTAAATTTCAATTACTCACAAATAATTCATTGCACAAAAAAAATTTTAAAACGCAAATGAGAAAACATATATTTAATGGCTAATGACTCCATATTATACAGTGTGAAAACTATGACGAAATTCTATATCCCGATAACAGAAATATTTTGGAAAAAATCCCCAAATAGATCAATTTTTGTTTTTAAACAGCCAATGTTTGCCATAAAAATTCCTACACCCTCCCCTATACATCTTCACAAATTTTAAAAGGCACAAGAGGTTAAGTTATATCTTGTTTGAAAGGTGTTTTAATTTTCTATACACTGGTTTTATATTTTCTGTATTCGGTTGATCTTTGTCTAAGATAAGGCATTTTAAATTGTAAAGTCAAATATGATCTTGTAATTTAAATGTCTTTGAAATCTTAAGTATCCAACTTCTAAAACTTGTATGTATATATTAAATATTACTTCCGAATCTTGTATAATATGGGTGCAAATCACCTTGTTCATCGAATTTATCTAAATTGCATCTAATATACAGATGACACTCTATACATATAGTATACAGGGTGTCCCAGATTTAAACGGACATACTCTACTGGAAGGTAGAGCACACTCAGCTGAGTTCAAAATACCCCTATACTTACCGTTGAATGTGAGCTATTTTTGAGATACGGGGTGTTTTATGGTTTGTGACCAGAACTTTAGTCCGCCATATTTTTGAAATGACTGCACATATTTAGATAAAATTTGGTATACATATTATACTTTTTTAGGTTAATAAATAGCTTAAGTGCTTATACAACATGTATAAAATATCTTGGGATATCTAAAATGGAAGCTTCATGTAGAAAACTTATGTGAAACTCCAAGGTGTCTTATTTATACATTTAAACAACAACAAAATATCTTAAATAGGGAACAATTAATAACTGTTTATTATGGATTAATACAGTCACAATTAAATTATGGAAATCTGGCCTCGGGTGGGGGAGGCAAAGTCAATCTCAAGATCCTCTTGAGAAACATCAGAAAGGTTTCTAAAAATAATATATTATTATTATTATCCAACTGTACTCTTATATAATCAATCTAAACTGTTAACTATAAGAAAGCTATACTGTGAAGTGTTAATAATTCACCAATATAAATATATAACAAATGCAGCTGAACAGATTGACTTGACCTTTTCGTATAGTTACCACACTAGGAATAAACAAAAAGAAATAATAACCATTCCTCAAGCCCACAAGACGATAGAGCAAAAAAAGTTTTACTTATTTAGCACCTCGAATATATAATACAATCACATTAGAATTTAAAAGATATCCACTTAAAAAGTTTAAATATGAAATTAAAAAATTGCTTAAGACTTACCCTTTTCAAATACTTCACAGTTTTATAGAAAACGGTATATTTTCATTAATAATATATAATTGTGTATATACATGTATATGTGTATATGCATAAAATATTATGTATAAGATAAACAAATACAATTATACTTAGAATTATTATACTTACCAAAATTATTGACTCCCCATATGTATGTATGTGTATATGTATGTATGTGCATGCATGTATGTATATGTATGTAATATATGTATATGCAAAAAGAAACGATATAGACCATAAAACCGATAAAGGACATAAGACCAACATAGACCTTAAAATATACCTAAATTAGACGCCTTCCTGATATATACTACTGTCATTATTATTAATGTAAATAGAATAAGTTATTATAATAATAATATATATAAAAATTGTTTTCCTAATTGATTTTCTAATTTAAAAATTGGTAATAATACACTCACTGACAGTTCTTTAACTATGTGAGGTTTACCTTTAAGTGTATTACTATTAATATACTCATAATTATGTAATTATAATTATGCAATAATTATACAATAATGTTTTTTACTATTTTTCTTCAACAAACTTTTTTTTATTTTTTTATTATTTATATAAATGATAAATAGAATATGTCCGAGTACTGAACCCTGCAGTAGTACTACAGTTTTTTATCGTTTGCTGCGATTAATTACTATTATAAGAAATATATTGCATTTTGTCTGATAGATATAAGATTGTATAAGAGATATACTACTGTCATCGAAACAATATTTTCTTAGTTTTTCCAAGAAAATGAGAGATACACAATCAAAAGCCTTGTGAAGTCATAAAAGGTTACGCTTGTAGTGTGGTGTAGTGTTTCTGAGTTCAAAGTAGAACAAACTGAGTTAAATTATTTATTGCTAACGTTGTTGATAGCTTAGTTCTAAAGCGGAACTGGCTTGATTGATATAATTTATTGCCTTCGAGGAAATTTTAAATCTGTATTTTTAATATAGTTTCAAAGATCTTTGTCAATATTGGGACTAATGAAATAGGTCTATAGTTGGAAACATATCTATACCACATTTTTATAAATAGGTATGACCTTGGATAATTTAAGTGCTTCAAGAAATATATTCAGCCTAATATGTGTGTGGCTTCGTGATCGAGTGGCAGGGACACTTGCCTCACACCCTAGTGTCTCGGGTTCGATTCCCGGTCGAGGATCTATGATTTTTTCTAAACTAGAAATTAATCCTAGCATACTCGGACATTGGGTGTGTGTCCATTGTCTCTAAATGCGTAGCCCTCTCCTACACAAGGTACCTTGAGGTATCTTCAAGGATACACGGGATTGTATTATCTATGGTGTTTAATTTAATTTAAAAATTTAATGCATTGATTGATTAAGTTTCTCAGTGGATATATAATGATGTTTTTATTGCTGTAATAATTTGCACGTTAATATCGTAAGCATCTTTGCTTTTACTACTTTTTAAATTATCGAAGCTCCCTCCAATTTCATTGGAATACACTTCCCATATTATAGACGATCCGGAAGTAATATAAAAGACAATTTTCTTCGACTTACAAGAACCAGAGACAAACTGGCTATTATTGTGTTAAATTCTTCAATAAAATACCCGATAGAACAAAATCTTTAGATTTCAATAAATTCAAAAATAAAATAAAGGAATGCCTCAAAAGAAAGGACTTGGGTATATTTTAAGAACAGTTTGTGATAATTTGAAGCGGTAGTCGTAAATATCAGAAAATGTGTTTTTTAACTGAGATCGTCATATAACAATTGTAATGAATGACTAATAATTTTAAAAAATGAGATACATTAATTAGTTGCCTCGCATTAGGCATTTCTAAATAAAAATAAATTAATTATTTGGGTTTCACGTAAGTATCATATTAGGTTTGAAAGAATACAAAAGTAGTACCCAAATAATTAATTTACATTTTATAGAAATGGCAATGATGATTGCATATGGATACAGAACTAGAATATAAGCAGAAGTTACTCTGTTTCATAAGAATAGTCCTGATTTATCTCGTATATCATGAGGAACAGGTAGTAAGATAATACGAAAACAATTCCGTGAGATAAGACTTGTGAGACATATACCTAAGAGAATATTCTGTTATTGATGAAGACAGCAAATTAAATATAATTTTAGAGGTAGAAGAATATCCTACGACTTCAAGTTGCCGGAATAATGTAATTCATACCTTCATTATAACGTTGTTTAGAGCAAGTAAATTGCAACCTTACAAACTTCATCTAAAACAGGAGTTAGGTATGTGAAGACTATCCTGATCGAAGGGTTGAATTCCGTGAAGAAATTATGAGGAAATTGGACCAGAATAAATTATCTATAGATAAGGTGTTATTATGAATCAGACTTTACTCTTCATGTACATGTCAATCGTCAGAATGGCAGATACTGATCCTAGGAATTTTCCCAGGATCAGTAACTGGATGCGAGAGTTACATACTTAAAAACCGGAAAAGGTTAATGTCTGGGCAGGCATAGTGGGGAATCAAATAATTGGACCAATGTTTTTTGAAGGCAACCTAACGGGATCTATTTAAACTTTCTACAAACCGAGTTTATTGATACCATGACAAACTTATTTCCCAATCTAAATAATCCAGAGATACCAAGTTTTTATTTGTGGGTTCAATTTAGACTTCCTGTCAGAGAATATTTAAATAGAGTATTCGAATAGATGGATAGGCAGAAGAGGTGCGTTGGAATTGCCCGTAGGATCACCTTATCTGACCCCACTGGATTTATTTTTGTGGGGCCTTCTAAGAAACATGGACAATTTAACAAAACCTTCGAACTTGCAAGAGTTCAGAGACAGTATAACAACCTATTGCTCCACCCATAAATGCTCGAAAACGTCAAAAAAGAATGTTATACTAGACTAGGTTGCTGTCAAAAATTAAAGTATAACTCAACGCCTTGTGTCAATTAAAATTTTCGAAGGGGTTGATATGTTGATATGTAGATAAGGGTATAAAATGTTTGTGGCAAAAATTAACGATTTAAAAACAAAAATCAATCTGTCTAAAGATTTTTCATATTTTCCAAAAAAATTTCTGTTCTTGAGATACAGATTTTTTTCTCTACATTGTAGATATACGACTTTATGCAAGTAATCATTAGGTACGTCGGCAGGAGCAAATAAAATGAATATAAAGCTTCCGACACAAATTTCGAATTTTAGAATTTTTTACTATTATCTCACCTCACGTCTGCATCAAAAGTTTGATATTCTAAATATGACAGATATTAATATATCAATTTAATTACTTTAAACTGTATGTGAAAATAAATACAAAAATATCAAGAAATTAAACTGCTAGATTAAAAAATTGAAGTTGTCCTACCTCTCGCAAATCTAAAAAAAACTTAAAAACCAATTAACTTACAAGATGCAAAATATCAAAAACCATTAAAAAATAAATGAATTTTTTAGCCAAAAAATGTAAGTTACGTACAATGGAATTTCTTTTGATGTGCTATGTAATCAGTGATTACGTTACAGAGTATAATAATAATAATAATAAAAATAATTTATTGGCGTTAATACAAAGAGTGTTTACACAGGTCTATGATTTTGCAAAATCATGTTATATATACATATTATAACAAGATAAACATAAAATGCAACAAGCATATAAAACATAACAAACACAAGAATACATAAATAACCTAATGCTATATGTGTTTGAAGTTATTTTTAAAATATTCTTGAATACCATTGATTAATTAAGTAGTTTATCACTCACTATATATTTGAAAAAAATAATCGATATTGCCAGTGGTTTATATGTACGGATACAAAAAAAAACGTGAACAGATATGACGCCAATAATACGTGGCACTTTTGGAACCACAAATTTTTTTAAAATACACTTGATAAAAATGTGAAAATTGTTTCACCTGAAATTAAGGCACTAAATTCTATGCGACACCCTGTGTACAGACCCATTAATTTTTTTTCTTGGGGCACAGGCATTATCAATGATGCGACGGTGACAAAGTCAGCAACAAAGCAAATAACAAAAAGAGATATATTTATAAAAAAAATAGGCTGAGGAGTTAAAGTTCGTTAAAATTTGAATTTTGAATTACAATTACATTATCACTGATACTGTAATAGAATAAAATATTTGATATTTTTCTACTTATGTTAGAAACGGTAAAAATATGAATAATAACGAGGAATAAACCTATCGACAAAAATCTGTACACCAAACTTGTACTTCCGAAGTACTTCAACGGAATTCCACAATTTTGGCTAGGAGTTCTAGGAAATTCCAAAGAAATCCATGGAACATTAGGGAATTCCAAAGGTATGCACATTTTTCTTAGAGAGAAATAAACAATTATTTTTTTTATAAATCTGCAGGTCCAAAAAGCACTCTGTGTTGGTATGAAAAATTACTTTTATAAGGAGGAGGTTTCAAGATTAAACTTATTATTTAATAAAAAAAAAATAATACACTGGACGAAAAAGTATACTTCACTTCAGAGACTATATTAAATGGATTAAGATTGAGGAGTACAAACACTATTTGTACAAAGAAATCCTCGATGAGTATACATTATATTTGATGGTGGACTTATAAAAGAAAAGAAGTCGGGAAGGTCAGAATGAAATAATTACTCCTAACAGATTTAGAGAAAAACTGAGGAGGACTAACAGGTGAAAAATTGGGCAATTTACGTGAACCAATAAAAATCATGAAGAATATCAAAACAAAATTAAAAAAAATCGAAAGAAAATAAGAAAGACTTATCAATTACTTCCTCAAAGTAAGGGTTATGTATTCGTGAAAAAAATCTTGAAAATTTTAATTGCATTTCTGGACGAATCTCGACGAATTATGACGATACACAAAATTTCAAACAGAAAAATTTTCTGTCTGTGTGTCTGTGTTCGCGATAACAGCTACAGTTTTTGAAATAAAGCATTCAAATTTGGTACATACATTCTAGAGGTCAAGGAAGAGATTCAGTTTGTTGATGAGCAGAATCGGTCTAAAAAATTAGTGACATTCCACCAATGTGACTTTTTGAAACGTCAAAAATTACTTTTATTATAAACTCCACCACACGTCGTGTTTTACTGCGGTGAGGAAGTTCTGATCCCCAAGTAATTGGCAGCGGTTTTTTAAGAATATAGTTATTTTATGTTCATTTTTAATAAGCATTAAAATAAAACGTGTTTGAAATCGTATAATACATCTTATTAATTTCCTTATCCATGTACAGGGTTATTCATTATAAATTACCCACCCCGTATCATCGTTATTATTGCCTATAGAAAAAAAAAGTTTTAAATAAAAGTTGTGTGGTTATGACTGAATTTTGTTACAATGCAATCAAAAGTACAGTAGCGTGCAGATTTCAGGGGATACAAAAAACATATTTTTTAATGGGATACCCTGTATATTATTAAATTTTTTGGAATGATTCTTTATTCCTGATTTCAAAAATATACCATATGTTACCCTTTTTGAGTTATTAAATGTTGAATATCTTAGTTAAGCTAGTTACTGTAAATATGGAAAAGTTAACATTATTAAAGTGAGCTATGAAAATGAGAACTATTATGTTTGATAAGTGACATTTCTTTAATGAAATAATCAAAATGGTTTACAGTGAGGAAGAAAAAAACCAAATATTTATACAAAATAGATAACAAAGATTTATTTAGGAAATTTAAATATAAATAAATGATAACTCATAAAAGATGTTCGATGTGTCCACCATTATTGTCAATGCATAATTGATAACGTTTTCTTATATTTATAATTGCACCGGAAATGGCTTCATTATTTACATCAGATTGTTTATTTCAAGTTGAATTCTGTCTTTGATGACTTGAATACTATTATTATTATTATTGACAATGTCTTTTAGAAATCCCCAAAAAAATTAATCCATAGGGGTCAAATCCGGACCGTTAGGTGGTCATTTAGTAGGTCCATTATTTCCTATCCATATTGGGAATACATTATTCAAATGATCTCGAATGGGTAGGACACTATGCGGAGTTGCCCCATCCTGCATCCAAATCATATCATCAGTTCGGCTTCTGGAAAATTCTGCAAAAGAATATTGTCTGCTTCTGGGATAATTATTTCCAGATAGGTAACTCCAGTTAAAGTATAATCATAAAATATAGGCCCAACAATTTTGTTTCTGAAAATTCCACACCAAACGCTAACAGTTTTTCTTCCTGATTTTTTTATTTGTTTTACTAATCTTTTTCTGTGTGCTTGTTTTCCCACGACCTTCGATTTTTCCTATTAAAAACTCCTGCCATAGAAAAAGATGATTCATCAGTCCATAATATTTTAGTAAAAAAATCGGGATCTTCATCCAACTTTTGCATCATCTGGCGGTAAAAGTCCAGTCTTTTTCTTTTATGAGCCTCTGTTAAAACTTGTACGGGTAAAATTTTATATGGTCTGTAGCTGTTATTTTTTTAACGTACGTTGGACTTTGGAATAACTTTTACCTAATTGATCGACTGCATTATTTATACTACATTCAGAATTTTCTAAAAAAAATAATACAATGTTTCAAAAAGTTTATTCGCGAATAAATATGGATGGGCTTAACTTCTAAATGAAGCAGTATATCTAGCTGTTCTTCCTGGTTTGCCTGAACTACACGTTTTTTCTACTAAAACTGGAGGTATTATTCACCTTTCAATAAATATTTTTGTGTATTTTCTGATGGTGTTGGACGATTTGGATACAACACCCTATATGCTCTTTTTGCGGCACGTTTATTTTTGTTATTTTGTATATAACAAGTAAATATTTGGACTTTTTCTTCCTCACTGTAAACCATTTTGATTATTTCATTAAAGAAATGTCACTTATCAAACATAATAGTTGTTATTTTTATAGCTCACTTTAATAATGTTAACTTTTCCATATTTACAGTAACTAGTTTAACTAAGATATTCGACGTTTAATAACTCAAAAACCGTATACGGTAGAGGTAACATTTGGTATATTTTTAAAATCAGAAACAAAGGATCATTCTAAAAATTTAATAACATATAGGGTATTCTATTTAAAAAAATATATTATTTTTTGTATCCCCTGAAATCCGCACGCTACTGTACTTTTGATAGCATTTTAACAAAACTCATAACCACACAACTTTTATTTAAAACTTTTTTTTCTATAGACAATAATAATGATGATAAGGGGTGGGTAATTTATAATGAACAACCCTGTACATTTGTTTTTTTTGTAAATAAAAAAGCTTCATAAATTCCCATAGTGCTAACCAGCAGTACAATATTCTGCCTAATTTTGGTACTTGACACCTTTATCCACTTGTGTTTTTAGTTCATATGTGTCATGAAAGTAACTATATGTTATTACTATTTAAAAATATAATACAAGGATTATATAAAATAAAGATGATGCTATAACATAAACTGTAAATAAACTCCATGGAATTCCACGGAATTTCACATACTTATACACTAAACTTCCAGACAAGTTTCAGTTTCTAACTAACATTATGAAGAAAAACATACGAGTATTAAGATCGTGAAACTTTCTTTAAAGTCAACAGCCCAGCCCGACTCAAAATAATTCTTTCTCTATAAGACTTAATGTACCATCTGTTATTGCCATATTTTAAAACGTTTTTTTTTTATTTTCAGTTGAGGCAAATAGTTACCATGAACCCAGAGAAAGGCTCCTCGACTAAAGGCAGTACTTCGGGTGGAACCATGATAAGAATGCTTGGTGTTCAGCAAACCAATGAAGTAAAAGCTACGCAAAACCTATCCATAATCGTCCTCTTCTTCATGATTTGTTGGATTCCCCTATATACCATCAACTGCATCCTGGCTTTTAGACCAGATTTTCACGTGAACTCAACGTTCATGCTATGTTGTATCATTCTTTCTCATCTCAATTCAGCAGGAAATCCTCTGTTGTACGCTTATCATTTACGCGACTTTCGCGCAGCTTTAAAAAACTTTTTTTGCAATTTGTTTGATCACCAACAATACTGTGAACAAATCAATAGAACCAATTACAATTACAGTCAATATCGCCTCCAGTTAAGAAAAAAATCTAGCACATCTTCTTCCTACAACTTAACTCCTTTGAAAAACTGTAGAGTAAATCTCTTAACGCCAGATAAAATATCAACTATAGTAAAAAATTCGGCAACAGTCGCCGCCGCTGCCACAGGTGAGTTAAATAGAAATATTTGGAATATATCCGAACATTCGGCGTCCTCCAGTGATTCATTAAAATCCATCGATTCCTGCACCCAAGATAAGATACTAATGATTAGACCAGCAACTCCTTACAGGCCAAGAAAGCTCAGCGAAATTAATCCAGCATTTATGGTTACTTCATGTAGGGACGATGAATCCGATGATGGATTCAACGAAGAAGAAACGTTACCATATCACGACTATACTTTAGATAACTGTGAGCTAGACACTTGTTTAAGTGATAAGACAAAGAAGCCTAGAATTGTCCCTCCTAGCTATAAGAAATCTTTATCAACGTCGTCACCGCAACTCTCTAGAGGGTTATTTTTTGTTGAAAATGACGTAAATAGAGAAAAGGACAAGACTGTTAGTTTTAGTTTACACGAATCAAAAAGACCCATAGGTATAAGTTTATCGGATGATTATTCTCGAAAAATTGGTAATTTTAATTTAAGCCCGTTTAGAGTCGTTAACAATATTTTTAAAAACAAAAAGAGAGCTAAATCGAAGTCTAAGTGATGGCGGTAATGTATCTATTAGGAATACTACACAAAACGGTATTATTAAATCTTGTGACAGCTATAACAATAATTCCTAAATCCTTGATTCTGAAGTAAATACATTCATATAATTATTTATAATGTGGGTTAATAAGATATAAACATCCAGTAGATTAAGTGAAGATATTTGGACTTATGATGAATAAAGAATTCAAATTAGAAAAGTTTCTAATATTTCCAATATCCAGAATTCACAGAGAGGCATTAAAAGATAAGTTTTACAAATCAGTTGAGTAATAAATCAACCTCGTGGATTTAGAAGTCAATGATGATGAGAAATTAAATTGCATGTTAATTCGAAGGAAGAATATCCAATGATTGGATATATCAAATTTTAACAAAAAATAGTAATTACAGATACAGAGAAGAGACCTTATGGATATGGAAGTTATGAAAGGAATGTTCTATGTTAAATGTTGCGATTTTCTTATACAAGGAGCAATATCTTCACGACGCAATTTTTTCATAAGCTCAAAATGAATTTTTTTGTTTAGCTAACAAATATTTCATAACGTAATAAGACATAAGTTTGAGAATTGCATACTTGTGTAAAATTAAGAACCCTTGATTCTTACTAACAGATGAGTTGCCTTTAGCGTACCAGAGTCAATATCTAAATTGTACTGGTTTGTCTTTTCGCGGTTATCACGTTTGTGGTTTTCATTTTGTGAGATTGTGCGAGAATAGTTTCGAATGGAGTTTTTGAGGTATAAACGTAAGTGTTACACATTTTAACTTTACCCCATTTTGTATTACACTAAAAACGGTACCTTAATTCTTATTTTCATCAGATAGATATTAAAACAACTACAGTTTGAAATTTTAGGTTGAATAACACATTAAAAAACTTTAAAAAAAATTAAACTCTGAGGTGAACTAAATGTGACTTTTCCGCAAATAAATTAATTTGTTAAATTTGGATTCATTACTAAAATATCAATAATGTTTCTCATAAAATTTTATTAAACTCTTTAAAATGGAACGAAACATTTTCGGACTCGCATTTATACAATTTATTGCTTGCGATTGATGTGTAGAACCTTTCTTTAAATTTTGGTTTAATATTTTAAGCGGGCGAGTTACAATACATTTTTTGGAACAACTACTAGATAGTTTCAATTTTCTGCTTATCAAGAAAATAATGTTAACGTCAAATTAAGAATTTTTCTTAAAATTTTTTTTTTAACTGGCATAGGTAAAATGTAGTACAAAACACCTGTGATAAGGTCTTATTATTATACCAATAAGGCTGTTATCGCATTATATCGTAAATATCTATAGTATAACATGCATCAACAATGTATTAATAATATATTTTTCGTTCATGTGCATGTAGTTATTTTCTCAAATCCTCCTTATTCATAAATCGTTTGCTCAAAGTAAAATTAACATAAACTTCAATCTTTACTGTAGCCAATAAGCTACGACGCTTGGGATATTTGCTCTAGTCAGAAATTTTAAAACGTTCTCTACAAGTTAAAACTTTTTGGCTACAATGCATTGTTTTTGCATTATTAGAATAATTGTCGGAAGCGATACGAGACGAAAACATGGTATTTTAAAGTAGTTTTTTGTTTAAATAAATTGATTAAGATAATAATACAGGGATTAATTTTACACCGGACAACATACAAAATATGTCTCGGAAAGAATATGGATGAATTTCAACTATGATTCTTCAAATTTACTTAACGAAAGCATTATAATATTTCTCGGGGCCATCTTTATAAAGGAATATTCCAAAGTTCCCCGGCTTAAAAATAAATAAAAAACACCTAATCGTCCTCCATTTGATGTATCAATTAAAATTAAATTACCCTGCCGAACGTGATTAGTCGGTGACTCATTTTCTGAACGGCAGTTTGCGCGCCTATATTGAAGTGACTGCAGCTTTCAGGAAATTATGTATCGGTTTTTCATTATTGTATTTTAGTGAATGCTAAATTTATAGAAACCAGTAAGTTAAAGGCAACTCTTCCTTAAATCCATTCCAAATCTTACTATATAGGTATTGAAATTATTCACAAATCACATTTATATAACAATGCCATATCAATATTTTGTACAAATCAGGACGACCGAATTAATCATGGAGATGTATCAGATAGGTAGATGTTCCTTTTTTAATAAATAAAAACTATATCAGCTTGACATCATGTTCCCAATAAAATAAGCAAAAGCTCGTGATTCAATGATCTAAACCCAGCCAACCAGCTTGGATCTGTTACATCACAGACTCAGATATTTTAAAGAATCTTATTGTATCACACTGTTCCATCCTCTTTAGATAGTTGCATCAACAGTATTTATAAATTTACTACAAAATTATAAGATATCAACATTATATAACAGTATATATGATCATCACCATTACGTATTTATAACATCACAATGTTTTGTAAACATTTCGTAATCATATTGCGTACTTAGAGCATTAATTATTTATGTACTCAATACATAAAACGGTTTTAAGTTTGTTACAAAACATCTTCTTTACAAGTTGAAATTCTGCCTAAGAATGTATTAATTAGAGAACAATGATATATACGTATGTAATATTTCTTTGTTATCACCATATACTTAAACGATTAAATATCAGTTTTAGACGTGTTATTACGATTAGTCACGTGTGACATACCTACTTAAAGATATTTGTTGTATTTTCTTATATTACACAACGTTGGTGAAGTATAATTTCGTCATAATTTTAATCCCCAAATAAATTTAAAGCGAAAATTTTCCATAAGTATGACAATTTATCATTTTTACAGTTACCACTATTAACATTATAATCATGATTTGTGGGCCTTTTAAAAATAAATCAAGTGATTCAGAATTAAATTACTGTTATGCTCGTAAACGATATAATTTAATAATAATGTTATGTTAGGAATATGATCTTCTCTTTAAATAGGTATGCAGACATATTTGGGAAGCAACCCTGTCACCAGTCAATTGGAATGGGGAGTAGGTAGATATAAAGGGAATTGGCAGTGCTGCGATATGTCATATGTAAAAGAAGAAGGATGAATAAGTTTGTGTGTGTGTGCCCCAACACGCCAATATCCAAAAACAACAAACAAAAGTAAAACAAATATCTATATTCAAAACTAGAAAATTTTCAAATCAAGTTTGACATACACCCGATGCAGAAACAGAGGTAGAACTCTCGTTTTTCATGAAGCGTAGTATTTATTTTATAGTATACTATGAAATAAATGAGAATAGCTGCATAAACAAAATCTCGTAAGTTAAATTTTCATCACAGTTTTTAAAATGAAACAGTATCAATGTATATTATGTATTTTATATGAAACAAATTTGTTAATTTCCAAGGTATAAATAATTTTATAGAAAAAATGACGTCCCAAAAAAAATTATCGTACATTATGCCATTATCAGAGGTTCATTACCAATTACCAGATAAAATCCCAGATTATAGTAACATTCTAGTAATTATCAGCCATTTGGCAACACTGGAAAATAGCCTACAATTATTTTCCGACGTCTACTGCCGCCATGTTCTTGGGCTGACCTTCTTGGCGTAAACTTTGCATCGAAAAGTAGATATTTAAAATGTTCCTTAAATACTATCGTCTGTAAAAGTATGAAGTGATTTCATGTCTCATTTGAAATGAAAACACCTAGTTATTTTCGTAATTTTTTGAAATTCAGATTTGAGTTTTGGCACAATTATTGTAGTCCTATATAAGACGTATATTTCGAGGGCACCAACTTAAATTTAAGTAACAAACTGAGACAATGGCAGCCCCCCCAAAGGGGCCCATTCCCGATATTTTGTTTAGCGTTGAAGATATCGAAAAAGTTTTTAAAAAAAAGTTGTTCGGAATTTAATTTTGATCCCCAATACTAAATTTCATTACGAAATTGGCATTTTTAGTTTTTTTCAATATTTTTCCGTACTCTACACACGGTGGCAATTTTGGTTTGCAATTTAATAGGATGCCATGGAATTAGAAAAAAAAATTACTGAACAGAAGTGCCGATTTGAAAAAAAAAATACACTTTAAGAGAAGAGAAAACAAACAATAGACAATTACTCATTACATTTATTTAAATAAAAATTTTAATAAATTATCGGCCTGTTTCAACTAATCCTCCTTCAATTTGAATACATTTCTCAATTCTTTTACGATTATGATTGGCTGCTCTCCTCAGCTCTGGAATGCTAATTTCGAGACAAGCTCGTCTTATTTTAGCACAAAGTTCTTCTCTATTTCTGGGCCTTGTTGTGTAAACTTTATTCGTCACTGTTCCGTAGAAATAAAAATCTAATGGTGTAATATCGGGTGACATATGAGGCCAGAGTTCAAAAGGACTATTTCTTCCTATCCAGCGCATTGGAAAATGTTCGTTCAACCACTGACGAACAATTCTAGATTTATGTATTGACGCACTATCTAGATGGAAAAACATTTCATGTTGCACATTAGGAGGAAGATTTTCAAATGCATTCCATAATTCCGTATCGAAAAAGTTAACTAAACGCTTAGCATTTAACGAGTTATTAAAGAAAAACGGACCAATTATTCGGTCTTCGGTTCTTCTAAAATTCCACACCATACGGTAACTTTCTCTGAATACTGGTCTTTACAATTAATAACCCAATGGGGATTTTCTGTAGCAACGTATCTACAGTTTTGAGAAGATACCACCCGATTAGCGGTAAATGTAGTCTCATCAGTAAATTTGATTTAGAAAATCCCCGTCGTCTAAAAAATTTCTCTGGGCCCAATAGCAATAATGTAACCTTTTATTTTCGTCACCTTCTTTCAATGAATGTAGTCAGTTTTTAGTTTAGGTTAAGTTTATAAGGCTCGATTTTATGACGTGTGAAACATCTTCTAATTATCCCCTTGTCGATATTAAGTTGTGATGCTAAATCTCGTAGACTAATTCTGGGATTCGCTTCATTTGCAGCCAAGATTATGTTATCTTCGGGATGCGGATGTAATCGACGAGGTTGATCATTCTGAGGTCTTTTAATAAATTGCCAGTTTCATTGAAAGGACATTCATGGTGGCTGCAGTTCCATGAGTAATATCGACACGTAAAGGATGCCTTCGGTTAAATTCTGCGTCTACTTCTCTCCTAATACGAGCCCCATCACCAAATAACCTTATTATTTCGATTTTTTCCCTTAAATGCAGACGCATTTTACGATTGTGAACTAGAACTTTACACAATATAACTCAAAGTTTTGTCAAATTAACACTTAATTTAATCATAGTTCTTGTTTCCATGACATCCTATTAAATTGCAAACCAAAATTGTCACCGTGTGTAGACTGGGAAAAAATATTGAAAAAACTAAAAATAAGAATTTCGTAATGAAATTTGGTGTTGGGCTCAAAATTAAATTCTGAATAACTTTTTTTAATAACTTTTTTTGATATCTTCAACGCGAAGCAAAATATCAGGAATGTCTCAGTTTGTTGCCTAAATATAAGTTGGTTCCATCGAAATGTATGTCGTATATTGGACTACAATAATTGTGCCAAAGCTCAAATCTGAATTTCAAAAAATTACGAAAATAACTAGATGTCTTCATTTTAAATGAGACACACTGTATCAAAGACAATTTCTATTATATTAGTTTTATGAACGTAGTTTGCAAATAGGGTGAAAATTTAAGTAATTTGTGTGTTACTTCTATGCATCTGTTTAATATCTCTTTTGCAATAAGGATGCAACAACGTTTTGTAAATATGATGCAACCTGAAAAGATCTTAAGACGGACATTACCGAGCGCCAGAACTAAACAAGAATTCTACTGGTGACACAACAGTCGCGTTTTTTGAAACTGATGCAACTATTACAAGTTTTGGTAGGCTGGGAACCGTTATTTTTGTAACTTAGAAAATATGCTCTGTGCTTTGGGCGAGTTTTTAAATTCATTGATAATATCTTTACCTGTACTTTCTACAGAAGTGTACATCTAAAGCTTGTTGCCCACTTACGCAGCGCGGCGAGCGCGGAGAAATATATTGTATAGGATTTATTTCATGTATTCAAATATACAAATCTCAACTCGGTTACTTCTGCGCACCGTGCCACGCGTTGTTTCGCATAAAGTACTGTAAAGTAAGCCGCGTTTTAACGTGCTACATGACGTGGCGCAGTTTAGTTGAAAAATTCGATCTGACGTTGCTGCATCTATTCTTACAAAAAACATTGTTGGGTCGGCAAGTAAGCGGCGACATAGTGCTAACCATTCTTTCTGTAAGATTAACAATGCAATAAAGAACAAATTCAGTTTGGATTTTTTCAACTTAATTGCGCCGCGTCATGAAGCGCAATAAAACGCCACTTGCTTGCCAAGCTTTAAGTGTGCGGATTTATATTTGAATACATAAAATAAATCTCGTGCAACGTTTTCCTCCGCGCCGCGCGCTGCGCCTCACCGTGAATAAGTGAGCAGCAAGCATAACTCGTTCCTGTTAATGGAAACGACAATTTTTGAAGTATAGTAAAAATAATTAAGTAGGTACAATTTTTTCACACTTCTGCACAAAGTACATGTAAGCAAAACAAACTTTCTATAATGTGTTATTTATTTTAATACGGTAATCTGAGGAGTATCAAAGAAACAGAACACTTCAATAAATTTAAAAATTTGTTCTTTGCATCTTAATAGTTTTCTGTTTATAAAAACTAGTTACTTCTTATTTTAAGGTTTTTTATAGTTACTTATATATGAGATGTGTTTATGTTGATATATTTCAGCTGAGGAATACATACAATTTACTGAATATATACAATAGGTACAGTTTATTTCAAACTTATATGCAACATAAAAAAACGTCATTTTTATCACTTTACCGCCGTCAAAGAAGCCGACGTTTTTTGTGTTGCAAATAAGTTTGAAATAAATTATACACTTTGCAGCAGTGGCGACTCCTCAACAAAACTGCAGCACTACGAAACTGTTGAAGAAATGATAAGAATACATGTACAATACATTTTATTATTCATGTTTGACATTGATTCAAAAGCAGTTTTCATTTTCGTTTAAATATTGTGCTAAATACTGTCAGTATTGAGAAATCTTACAGACGTAAGTTTAATAAGACGCTTATAAAAATATCTGATGTGGCCAGCGCATAACTTTCTTATATTAGTATATATTATCCTGATCTAAAAAAAATCATTCTATTTAATTCCTCACTTACTTCAATTAAGTTTTAATAGTGTACCTTGAAATGTTTTATTAAAATTTTTAAATAATTAATTACCAGCGTCCTTCGATACTGTCAATAATAATAATTCATAGACATTTGAAATGTCAAACTGTTAAATTTATCCTAACCCCATTTTATAAGGTCAAATGTGTAAAAAATTTCAGTTTACATCAGCTTTATTTAAGTACTTTGAAAATATATTTTATTGGCTTGATATAGTAGACATGATTTATAATCTCTCATCAAGAATATATTTTTTTCGTAGACAAATAAAAAAAAGTTTGGGTCCCGTCGTGGACCTCCTTTCAGCTGGTCAATTTTGCTCATCACCGAACTTATCATTGTCTTTGGTCTTTAGAATATGTGTACCAAATTTGAAAGCTTTATCTCAAAAACTGTGGCTACTATCACGATACTACATACATAAAGACAACATTTTTTTTCCCGAAATTGTATTGTTAGTAGGTTCCTATATGGTTTCGCAGAAAGCTGGCGATTTATCGACAATACTCTCTCTTGCCTCCCGGGCCATCTTTCGCCGACTGGACAAAATATGCATACATTATAAACAACAAACATCGAAACAAGAAAAAACATAACATAACATATAAAATTATTCCCGCAATTTGGTATTTGTTTTGAAATTGTTTCATCGTGAGCTTCTCACTGAGAGAATATATCGGCCCACTATAAGAAAATAGTCTCTCAACGGGAGCAATGGATGCCATTAATAGAATGATCATATTCATGTCATATGGTGAATAAAAAGTCTTATAGATAGTAGTCAGCTGAAGAGATAAGTACTTGGTGTCAGGCCGATCGAATAGTATTAATATTAATTAGACATGCGCTGATTTTAACCACTAATTAAAAGACGTAATAAGTAATTGATATGCAATCATTGGGCGCGTTTGGCAAATGAGCGCTCAACATTATTATTAGGTTTATTCGAGCAGAAAATCACAAACAGTTTATGACTTTTTTAAATGCGCATGTCTATACTAACTAATCGGGAATTAGTTGGCAATTTATACTGTTGGAACGAAATGTTTGCTTCTCTTCTGCTTTTTCGCACTTTCTCAGTTCTCCGCATGACATTTGATTCACAAATACGTTTATAACTTGAATTACGAATGAATGAATTTAAAAAAATGTTGGAGTTAAGAATGGAGGTTATGAATCTACATAGACGGAGACGATATTTTATTCATTGATAAGAGACACATTTTATTATGTGGTCAGATAAAACAGTGTAAACAACAAAATAAACAAAACGCAACTGCCAACTAACTGATGATGACATGTGACTAGTACAAGGCTATGTCTGTTCTGAATTGAAAGTCCCATTTTTTATAAGAGACGAAACTTGGCAGCATTAATTAGCAACTTAATATCATTCAGATGATGTGTTCTAGAAAAGTTTTAATTGATTATTCGAATGAATTCATCGATAGTTGGAATCATTCATTCATTAATTATTCGATAGTTCAAATCAATCGATAATGCCCATCAATATAAAAATGTGTCGCTAACCACGTTGAGCAGTAACTTCCAGTATACACAACTGTCTCGTTCGGCGAACTACTGCCGGTCAACCTCCCAACGGTTTTATTCGCTAAACGCACCCATTGATTAAAAATCAATCACTGATTTAATAAAATGTAATCAATGATTAAGGATTAAAAGTGCTAGGCCTGACTGATTAAGATTAATGATTAACTATTTGAATAGCTGACTGATTATGATTATTGATTAACCAAATAATCAGAGATTAATAATTACTAATTATTGTTAATCTGATTAGCACAACTCTGTTTCAAGGATTTTACAACTATAAGTACTTGCTAATTGGACAATAACTAATATTATTTGTTAATTTATAAAAAACAGCTTTTTAAAACTGTAATAATAATTGAGTTTGCAACATTAAAATTTTAAATTTTAATAGGAATTCTAAATATATTCAATTACTTTTGTTCTAATGCAAATATTAATAAAATGAATAATTTATATTTGCTACAATGAATGAAATTGTCTTAGCAAATGATAATTATAATCCAAACTAGTTTTACGGTCGCAACAGTTTATTACATTACTATACCATAAGGAGATGTCATATAATAACAAATATTAAGAGGTTGTATATTTTATCATTTTATAACCCGACTAGGTGGTCTAAAAGATGAATTAACAGAATAAATAAAAATTATGGTAGGTATAATTAATTGTATACAGGTTAAATCACATAGCAATACATTTTGCCATCTGAAAATCTGATATACACTCCAAATCTAGAATGTCAAGACAAATAGAATACTTATTATTATAAAAAACTCAAGTGTCAATCTTGAAATCAGACTCTAATGAAATCGAAAAAGAACAAAGTCTTTATACTACATGTCTGTTTTCTGAATGCTCAAAAAATGTTTACAAAATAACGGGGCATAAACAAAGTCTGAAATTTGGCTTCTCATAGAAAAAAACAATGACAAAAATATTATGCAAATCTATACTACCTTCTATTTATTTTTTTCTTGATCAAAAATATATTATAAACTGAAGACTTTTTTAGATTTTTTATTCATAAATTGAGAAGAAGGGACCAAGAAAGAGTTTGCGAAAAGTGATTTTTCTCATTACAATTTTCTACTACAAAAAATAAGTTTTGATTATGTAGTGTATTTCACGGGAGAATCCCATTTGAATAGTCGCCAGGGCTCTATCCATCCTTGTCTATATTAAAATTGTCTGTAATTAAACTGATATACCTATTTGCAGTTTTGGTTACATACAACTTTAACATAGACCAGAACGGATAGAGCCCCGGGCGAATTTTGTTAAATTGTACGAACGAGATTTTCTCGTGAAATACATTTTATATTCATTTGCCAAAACTTTTGTTACATACGTTATAACATTCTTTAACGCAGGATAATCGTTGTTACAACGTCATTCAGCAATGTAAGGTGCGTCGGACGACATTAATATAACGTTAAAACGATGCTTGAGAAAACATCGATTTTTTTTCTTATTGTTGGGGTGTGTTGTATTCCCCCCGAAACAAAATCTTGGATACTACTGGGCCGCAAAATTTGGATTTTGTTAAATATTAAAAGAAAATTTTTCATTTGTGGTGCATTAAAACAACATTATGTATTTCCTAATTTATTAAGAGTGAACAAAAATACAACCCTAGGGAGGGCCGCGCGTCCCCTACACCCTCCTAAATCCGTCACTGGGAACATATACGTACCTACCTGAATTTAAATGTAAATAATTACTTCATATATCATAACCCAAGATCATAACTATAATAAAAAAGAGTAGTCGAGGGTACCTATTGTATATAAGCACATCTCATATTAAATTTCAAATTAGTAGATATGTATATAAACATCTAGAGAATTATTTTTTGAAAATTACTGTTAAATAAATGTTGACACGCAATGTGTTGCTTTTCACATATCTATAAAAATTGAAAACTATAATGTATAAATTTTTATATTAAATTTTCATAAATTTATCGTATTTATTTGAAAAAATATTTGTTATTTATATACTGTATGTTTGAAAAATCAATAAATGTGTATTTCTGCAAGTGCCATTTTTTTTATTTTCTTTTATTAAACGGTTAATTATATAAGTGAACTTATTTATGGAATATATACATAGATTAGGCCAGCTCCAAACCAGAGTTGTGCCATGCTGATTATACCACATAGTTCTGACATACAATATAACGAAAAACTTTATAGGACGTTTCGACCATATATAATTTGGTCACCCTCAGGATATAATTAAAACAGTCATTAAGATATGTTTAATGTTGGTCACATGAATAGTTCTATGAATACATGCCGGTCAAAAGTTGCCAAGAAAATTTGGACATCTAGTTGTCAGTCTTTGTTGGTGTATAGCACAGGACACAGATAATCTGGTGCTTTCCACAACTTGTCTAGAATGTATGATATGACGCCTAACGCAGATGTTTTGTGGCTACGTGCCGCATGTTGTTTTGCTGAGTGCTAATGCGTCCCAAAAAAAGGAATTAGTGGAGTAGTATAGTCCGACGTTCTCAATCCCCCCACTCTGCCCACCCCGTTGATATACAAAAATGAGAGGCTGCCTCTGATTGGTCGAGATAAAAGTTCCTACAACTCGGAAATGGCAACGTTATTTCAATTTTTAAAAAGGATTTCATCATGAATGTCACTTTTAATTACAGCAGCAGCTAATTATTTAATTTAAAAAATAATTATTATTGTCCAAAATTAACTTAGTTATTCGTATAAATCCTTGACATATTACTGCTTAAATATGATAATTAAATACCTTTCCTTTCAAGCTATGTTCTGCTCTGCTCACCATATTGATATACAAAAAGAAATGCTTGTAACGAAGTGATTTTTCCGTTACGATAACTTGTGTTAATATTTCTGTTAAAACCGTTTTGAACCAAAGTTAAATTTATTTTTACAAGTTGTAACGAAGTGATTTTTCCGTAGACTGTTTTCTGTAATAATAAGACGAAATTGGGTCGCTCTTTCACTTTAGTACACCCTCCCCTGTAGCACAACATATTGGATAGATATAGGTACAATATGTTACCAACATTGTATACGGGGCCAATATATGTCAGCTTTAGCCAATATTGTACCTATATGGTTTTTAGCGATGTTTTCAATATATGTATTCAATAAATATCCAATATTTTACCAAGATCGACAAATCAGATTTAATATTAACATTATTTTACCAATATTGGCGCAATATGTTGGATCTAATATAGATTTCAAATATTGGTCACATATATCACTCTTATATTATTTTGGTCTGCTGCAATTTGGTTGTGTCACTGATACAAATATACATATATAGGCTATGAATATGATGTAAAAACAATTGTCTAAACATCTGGGCTAATATATGTCAGCTTTTAGCCAATATTGTACCTATATGGTTTTTAGCCATGTTTTCAATATATGTATTTAATAAATATCCAATATTTCACCAAGATTGACAAATCAGATTTAATATTAACATTATTTAACAATATTGGCGCAATATATTGGATCTAATATAGATTTCAAATATTGGTCACATATGACTCTTATATTATTTTGGCTCTGCCATTTGGTTGTGTCACTGATAAAAATACACAGGCTATGATGTAAAAACAATTGTCTAAATATTCCCCGTTACTGTCGTGTAAAATTAATAAAAATAAAATATGTTTCCATTTTAAATTTACCGCTCATAGCAAATTGCAAATAGCTACAGAAACGGTGGTGTGTTCGTGTGGCGACCAATCATAGCGTAGAATGAAGAATCAACAGGTTGGCGGCCGCGCAATGTGGTCCATTTGCATGCTTCTGCCGCTGCCATATTTGCCGTCTGCCGAATGCCGAGTAAACAGTATTTTCTTTGTGTGCCGCAAATTTTTAATAAAAAATAGTGTACAGCTTGTGAAAACTGCAGCAATTTAATAGGTAAGTGTGCATGATTCTATTCCAGTAGTAATTAATACCCAACATCGTTAAGTTTGTGATTATTTTCTTTATTTTTATAAACTCTTGCCATATTTGTTCCCTGCTCAGCTCAGTTTAATATAGAAATATTTTACGACGGGTGTAGTAGTAGTAGTAGTAGTATTTTACAAATCAATCAAAAATTTTTTAATACCACTAAAAAGTATGTGAAATGTTGTAATTATCAAGAACTATATAAGGCTTATTTTCACCCCACTTTGAATGGAGTGAGTAGTAAATAGTGAGTAAAAATTAGACACGAAAGCTTACCGTAACTTAACTTATTGTTACTGTTATAGGGGCAGTTCGCCTCGGTTTAAAGATGCCACAGATAAAACGGGCAATGTCGGCATATTTAGCTGGATCTGCAGATAGAAATGGGGGAAGGAAATTTCGCGAGGCCACGCGGAATCGTGATGTCGAAACATATGAACGGGAAGACGACAATAATTAAGCTTACAATTACTTGTTACAATTTTTTTTAAGTTTCAGAAATTTATTTGAATAATGTATTTAAGTTTATATATATATATATTTGTTATGCAGATTTATTATCGCATTATTCTTAATATTTTGTGAATTATTACTTGTTTGTGTATGTTGTTTCATAAATAAGATTATTTTAAACACGTTTTAATTTCAACATCCATTCCTATTGGTGCAGGCATCTTTGTTGTGAATTCAGATGTCTAAAATTATATCAAATACAAGATATACACATATTTCAAATTGGCAGCACATTATACAGCGCCAATGTCAGTATTCAATATAGTGCCAACTTTGGCATCCAATATGACGCCAATGTTAGCAACCAATATGATGCCAATGATATAATTCAATATGAATCCAATGTTGGCATCCAATATAGGGCCAACATTGGTATGGTATATGATGCCAATGTTCATACCCAATATGATGCCAATGTTGGTGTTCAATATGAAACCAATGTTGGTATCCCACATAGGCCCAATGTTGTTCAATCTGTCGGTCATTATATTGGCCCAATATGTTGATGTCTATATTGGCCCAATCAACTGGTGCTACAGGGGCTGTATCATGTAACTTGTATTAATGTGTATTTCAGAAACCGCTTTGAAAAAAGGATTAATTTAGTTTATGTCAAATACTCGGAAGAACAATTAGTTCTTACAATAATTGTTTCAATCCGGTTTCTTTCTTTATTTTTCTAGAGTAGCATTAGTTGTTTTATTATTGTGTTTATGTACGCCTAGTAAGAGGAAAGAATATTAAGTTTAAAGTAATCAATTTGAGAGCCAAGCTTAATATTGGAAATTTAGTTAATATAATAACTGGACTACAGACAACGTTATTTTGCATTCACCCGGTATATTTGAAAATATGCAAATGGGTAGAATGATAGTTAATACTAGGAAAGAAAACATTTGTTGAAAACAAATCCATTTCTATTTTTAAAATAATTTACAATATGAGAAATTCAGTAATTTAGTTTGAATAGTAGTAATTCATGACCGTTTTCATTACTATCTTTTAGAAAACATAGTTTTAAATTATGAGAAAGCGATTCCCAGCTTCAGAATATTTTATAAACATTTGTTTATATTAGATAACACAGGGAATTTGTTTAACCGTATTTCGCTAAACGTGCTTAAAGAATTTTGCCCCTCCACATGAACCTCAAATTCTGTTACTTGCGCAGAGGGTCACGTGACACCTCGCGTCATCTATGGAAACAAAACTGCTAGAGCTTCAAAGAATCACTTCTCAAGAATCTCAAGTGAGAGTTCACAGTGTGCCGTTCTACTAGTAAGCAGCTCCAGTGTCCGCCGTAACCAGGTAGTGGTAAGAATCGTTTTGACTGTTTTACTGTTTTATTTGCATTTATCGCTTGTACCATTTTACTGTTTTCTTTGCATTTATCGTTAGTACCATTTTACCGTTATATTTGCATTTATATATTTCTTTTGTTGTGTATTTTATTTTTTCTATTATTCTACTGTGAAACCAGTCTTGGACATTCCGTTTCTTCACTGAGTTATCCTAGGTTCTATCATACCGCTGATAGAATAAAGTGGTGTTCCCACACTTTAAAGCAGGAACTGACATTCGAGACCGTACCGAAATAAAAAGTTCAAAGTACCGCTGTTGTACTGATGGGTACCAAAGTGACAATACGTTACACCATAATAAAATACGACATTTTGTTGATAATTGTTTCTTTCCAGGGTAATCTTGGTTCATTTATTATTCTAATGATAAATCGTTTATTGTGTGTCTAGTGGCGGCTTTTATTTTAGATTAATTTTTCACTGTGCAAATTTCAAAAAGTTGCAACTTTGAAAAAAATCAATATTATTTTTTTATGAAATTTGAAATGTCATTATACTTTTCACCTGATTCTGAAAAAAAATGCTTCGCAAATATTTTACAAATCGTTTAAAAAATAATCTGCGGGGCTCACAATTTTCCAATTTTTTTTTAATTCCAATCGCAAGGTTTTTTTCTGCAAAACTTCATTTAGTCTTGATAGTTTCGCCTTAAAGTATCGCTTGGGTCCCATGCTCCAATACTAAGATATGACATTGCCTAAATTTCACCAACCGCCACTGGTTTGTACTCAGTCAAGTAAGCGGAAAGTGGTTTAATTTAATTTAGTCTCTATTTGTTTAATAATTTACCGAATAAATTATTAATTGATTTATTTTTAAATATTAATACTTGGCCGATTTAAATTATTTCTTTTCGGAAATATAGTTCCAAAATTATGAGAAAGCAATTCCCAGCCTTGAAATATTTTATAAACATTTGTTTATATTAGTTAAAGCAAGGAATTTATTTAAATATGATGCGCCGAGATAAGCTGAAACAACGTTTGCCACGGACAGGGGTCGACCCGCTTGCGCGTCGCACAGATCCCCGCCATTCTATGATAGGCATTTGTGTATAAATTAAATGACACCGCGTGAAAGAAACACTTGTCTGCGACTTCTTCGACTTGCGAAGGCAAGTGCACTTTACAATTCGATAGTGGTAAGAATTACTTTGACCGTTTTACTGTTTTTATTTGCATTTCTATCATTTACCGTTTGCGTCCGAATTTACCGTTTGTATCCGAATGTACTGTTATATCATTTTGTCCGAAGTGCCTGTTGTCCGAATAAACCAGAGATATTTTGGACAATTCACGATTCATTGATAAAAGTAGGGTTATTTATTTAACCGCTAGCATCGGGAATCCACGGTTATCATTATTTGTTGTAGCTGACGTAAAGACAGAACGATAATGCATCGTGTGAGGATAGAGTTACGTCTCAGTCAGAGTTTCACTACCAATAAGGTTTTAATAATACCTTGTGTATGGATAAGACCTTACTAGGTAAATGGGGAGTGGCATAAGTGAGATTTTAATACCTCGTGTGTGGATAGAATCTCACGCCGTGCCACCGGAAGTCAGGTACTAACCGATCCGTCCGTCAGCCGTGCTCACTGAATTTAAATTGTAGCTTGAAGTTGACGTGATAACCTATCGCACTGAATTATAAGTAATTACCGAGCGTTAACGTTCATGCATCCACGCACATCTCTGGTCTAGTTAGTTTAAGGGACAGATTATACTCTAATACGAGTCAGTGAAATAAACTACAGTACTATAGAGTTAGAAGAGCAACAAGAATATTCGGTTGTCATTGTCTGTGGTAGCCGACGCGACGTAAAGATAGAACTCTAATGCCTCGTGTGTGGATAGAGTTCCGTCTCAGCCATAGTTTCACTACAAGTAAGGCTTTAATACCTCGTGTGTGGATAAGACCTTACTACATAAACGCGAAGCGACATAGCCGTTCCGTCACACATAGTCAATAAACCCTAAATCAGGGATATCGAGGCGCTAATCTTAAACTACAGCACGCTCGCTATTATACAGTCAAATATACCGCCTGTACCTGGACTGACCTCCTGCACTTGTGTCTTCCTAGTACACCGTAACCGCTTACCACTAACTATATTGTTGCACCGACCCTTACCGCAACACCGCTAGTAGTTGCCGTACCCTTGCTTCATTTTGAATCACCGCTTGCTTGCTTGTGTAGATGCTTGTAGTAAACAGTTGATAGTAATACCGTAGTAGTAGCTTCCATAATTTAGCTGTACTTGATATAACATAACTGATCACCGCTTTTTTCATTTTCATAACCTCTTGCTTGGTTTCTTGGTTGCTTACTTGTAATATAGGTTAATATTTATTTACATTGTATTACAACATAACTGTTGTGTATATACTTATTTTTTTATGTGAGAAGCAGTCTTAAATAAATAGAGTAAGTGAAGTTGAACTTCTGCCTTTTATTTAAAACAAAGATATAAGTAATACATTTGTTGGTCCACCGAGAATCATTTTCGGCAGGTAAGGTGAAGTTGTCCATTGCTACGGAAATGACAACCACACACACAGACCGCTTGGCATTCCGTTTCTTCACTGAGTTACCCTAGCTTCTATCATGCCGCTGACAGAATAAAGTAGTGTTCCTACACCTTAAAACAGGAACTGGCGCTCGAGACCGTAATAAAAAGTTCAAAGTTCCACTACTGTACTGAAGGGTGCCAAAGTGACACCGTCACACGCACATAAATAAGCATTGTGGTGGTAAGTACGTCACAAGCTGCATATGGTTCGTCGATCTAAGCTAAAAGTTCTTATATTCAAGAGCGGCAATATTTAATTTTTTAGGGCTAATTATTTGGATATTGTTTATAATAAGAGAAAACTTAATCCCTAGTGTTAGGTGAGTTCAACTTGTCATATTTTTACATATTTTGTTATTTATTCTTGCATGCTCAATAGTATCAAAGAGGTGTTAATTTATTATTATTTATGTGTAACTATTTGTCTATTACTCTGTACTTAATTAATGTCTTGAAAACCTGTTGTCTAAGAAAACAGTCAGCTATAATACATTATTGCCATTTGCAGTTCCTTGCAGTTTTTTTCTAGGGAATGTTCCCTACCCGCCGGGAACTTGACTGATTTTTTTCTGCTTTTGAAGTTTATTTTACTTTACTAACAGGATCAATGTTCACATTTATTTTTTTGGAAAATTATTTTTTTTATGTTTTCCAATCAAAATTCATAAAAACGTGCATACTATTTTTGCCCCTCCCTAGAAAATCTAGCGGCGCCCATGATATTGTGTACGAAATTTCTAAAACATTTTTTATCCAGGACTAATAAATAATATATCTATTCTGCATGTCTCTCTTCAAGAATGGTGATGAGATTCTGTATAATTAGAGAATCAACAGCTGTTACAAAAATTTCAGAAATGAATAAGGTTGTCATTGTATGATTAAGCGATAATTGTAAATTTTCTCATATTGGAGTTCAAATGTATTTGGACATACTGTCTTAAATCTTAACAGCAAAATTTAATTGACAAACATTTTAATAATTTACAAAACTGTAAAGTTGTATTTTAATTAGAAAAAAGTTATTTTTATTTTCTGCACCATTTTATTTATCTGTGGTTTTTAATATGAAGAGAGTAAATATATATTATCAATATATGGCAGCGCGAGAAATCCCAATATGTATAGTTTATTTCAAACCTATTTGCAACATAAAAACCGTCGGCTTCTTTGAGTAAAGGGATCAAAGAATCCGACGTTTTTTATGTTGCAAATAAGTTTGAAAAAAAACTTTAAATAAAACCAATACAAAAAAGATACTAATAAATACTTAATTTATTACTTCAAAGTCTTTTCATAATTTGTCCTATATATCTCTTTGACAACGAATCCAATCAATAAAATTAATCCTTAGCAAAAAATTACGCTGCAACCTATTACAATATAACTCTAAGTACGATAATTAATTATAAGTACGTTTCACTCAAAACAATAATACTGTAATCTACAGATTTCACTAACCGTTTTCAACCAAATGCACTTAAAAATGCAGTAACCAATAAAATTAAACATGTAAAAAAATCTATAACACTATAAATCACAAATTCCTACCTAAACCTATTTCATCACAATTTGCACAAACAAAATAGTAAAGGTATGAATGCTCCTATAGCTATAAAAATAGGCAACATAAGTGAGGAGTCATCCAAAGAATATGGATCAGGTTGTTTAGGGCCACTTGGCCTTCTAGATTTTGGAATCGCTTCAGGTTCTTCTTTAGTTTGTTCAATAGGGCTTGGTTCCATAGGAATTGGTGGCAGATTTGGTATATCTTCGAGCTTACCTTTTATCACATACATTGCATTTATTTTAGGATTATCCTTGTAACCCTTTATAAACTCCACACGGACTCTCCCACCCCCTTATTTCAGATTCCTCCCCATTTACCAATAAACGACCTACAAAAATATTAGTATCTAGTATGAGATATTAGTCAGAAAGCACAAAAAGTATAGTATCTCATAATTTCATTGACCAAGCAATATAATTTACCACCCTTAATTTCAGAAAAATGTGACGATTTTGAAACAACACTAATAAGTCACTAATTCCAGTTTTTGACAAGTCTGGTGGTACCTGTAATTTTATGGCGGTAAAACCAGAATGACATAAATTGCAACCTAAAACTTGGCTAAATTAGGCTCAAGCTTCCAGCATTCATAGTAATTTAAATATGTGAAAATAGGAAAAGCAAAATTTCAATGAGGAAATGTTAAATATCTTTAATCCGCCACTACATGTTAAGCACAAGTGCTTATTGCATGAAACAACAGAATAAAATGTTTAATTTAAAATATATTGGTATGTATTAATGTACAATAAAAATTTTGCCTAGGGGTGCTTTTAGTGCTTACATCGCAAATAGATGAAACCCGTAGTTTAATTTATTCATTGATTCACAAAAATATATATGTTTCAGACAGTTGCCTGGTTTTGAGAAACTTTTTTACAAATATATTTACAATAATTATAAATTTATATTACCTAATTACTATATGATAAACATATTATTATATATAACTTATGTTATCAACATGTAGTAATTTTTCACTTGAAAAAAGGTCAAGCGAGCAGGTCGGCTCATCTACTATATCTTATCCAAGTAATCTGGTCTAGAAATGAACCCAGGGTGTACATGTCGAAGGACGTGCCATTATCTGTTACACCACTGAGCCGATAAGGTAAAATAAAATGAATTTATATCTACCCTACATTTTGAAGAATGTAGACAATATGGTTTCAACGTCCATCTTTCATATGAAAATGACTGAGGATTATTATAGAAATATTATATCTAAGTACACATTACTTACATGCTCTCTTTATAAATTAAATGTTTTACCTTTGGCTATCCTGAACGGAATATATTCATCATGAGCAACTCCTCTTCCAACCTTTTCAAATATATCTAAATCAGCAACAATGGTATGGTCACCATTTAAAACAACATCAAATACTTTTTGATCAGGTGCATTGAAATAAACCTCGCAAAATTTCAGAACCAAAACATAATCTCCATCTGAATTAATTGGAACATCATAGCCAAATGTGTTGGTATGATATCTCTCGGTCTGATACAGTATATAATCATTTGGAGGTACTCGTCCAATAAGTAATCTTTTGCCGTAATCTGAAGCTATTCCAATTCTTCCATGTAATGGATCTCTCTCATATCTTATTCCGTATGCATCTGTATGAGCCTCGCCTCCGCAATTTATTGCATAAATTAATTGTCCAGCACATTTTACTTTAGTTACTAGAGTTATTAACAAACTTAACAAACAACATAACCAAATAATGGATTTGCATATAGAATTTCTTAATATCATTTTTTTTTATTTTTAAGTCACAGGCGTGGCACCAAATGAGGTAAATTGCTTATCACCGGTACATTTATGTGCTTTGAATAAAATGATGATAACAAGATTTGCTTTTAGGTTATAAATGTTATTGACGTGTTCAATGTTGCTAAAAGAGTAAAAATGTCAAATTTTACATTTGCGTAGTGTCATCTAGAGGTGACTGAGGAAACTAAACGTTCAACATGTTAAAGCTAGATGCCGCGGTGTTGGAAAGGAGATGAAAATTCGAAATAAAATTGATTCCAACATTGATTGTTTTCTCACTTAATATTGGTTTAAATACGATCTCTGATTTAAACTGAGTTATAAAACTGGCTGGTCGAAAATTATTAACTTTGACCATTTAACTTATGTTAAATTATACTTTAATTTGGGAACTATCAACCTAAAGCAAAATTTTCTGGTTCTAACAGGAACAAAAAATTTGTATTCAACCAATCAGCATTAATTTTTAATAAACTTGCTTCAAAGCATTCGTAGCGCAAAAATACTAACATTAGTAAGATGTCAAACTGACAGAAGACATCTGGCGTAAACAAGAAACAAGGAGGTTATACAGCTTTATGGTCGTAAAATGACTACACTGACAGTTGTGCGAACGAAATAAGTAAAAAAAAATGGCGCTATTACAGATCTCCGCAATGACATAAGGCTCCATCGCGGAAAACTGCCAACGGAGTTCGTTGACGAAATGCGCAGCAACCAAATGTAGTTTTGACGAACTCCGTCAGCAATTTTACTGCGTAAAGCCCCCCCATACACCTGCGAACAAATTGCGCAACAGAGGCTGTTGTGCAAACAATTGTATAATGTATGGTGTTGTTTGACGTGCTGCGCAACTAGTTGCAGAAATTCAAACTTGGTTGAAATTAATTGCACAACGAGTGGCGTTGCGCAACTATTGCATCGTCAGACGGCATGTTTCTGTAGGTGTACGACAAAAGCAACTGAAGTTTGTATAAAATTGCGCAGTGTATGGGTGACCTTGTTCGCACAACAATCTGTTGTGCAACGTTAGTTTGCGCAATTTGTTCGCAGGTGTATGGGGGGCTATAAGCAGGTGTATGGGGGGCTTTAAGCAGGTGTATGGGGGGCTTAAGCCTTCGCGTCGCCCCTAGAAATAACACTTTTATTTCACAATATGCCGAAGAAAACAGTACATAATACGAATTATTGTATTGCCAGTATAGGAAAAATATGCATAGAACAATCCACCTTTCCTTCTTTCTCAAGAGACACGGGTAGGTTTACCAACTTAACTTAGTCACACAGAAATAGAGTAGCTACAAATGAATAACAATACAAGTATATTAAGTATATAGGTTATATTATGATAAATAAATTTTTTAATACTATAACAAAATGCCTGTGTTAGGTGTAAATAAACTCATACAAAAAGTTCATTAACTGAATGGAAAAAATATCGATGGGCCGCAGAGGAAGAATCTGCTAGGTTACAGAATTTACAGTTTCATACACCCTATTTTTTTTTTTTTTTTTAAGATAGGATATCTTTTTCAAACTCATTGGAAAATTTGCATTTGCGACTGGACATGTGTTCACTCTACACGGTGTGTGTTTTATACGGTTTATTTCAAACTTATTTGCAACATAAAAGAGGTCGGGTTGTTTGACGGCGGTAAAAGGATTAGAGATACCGACGTTTTTTATGCTGCAAATAAGTTTGAAATAAACAGTACTCTGTTTCTATATCAAGCTCCAACCAGTTACCTATTAAACTGTTTAAATAACAAAATGAGAATCTAAAAAACAAGTAAGTTATAATCTTATTTGGAAGAGCGTAATAAATATAAAATAATTAAATATTAGAAAATTCTACACTAACACAAGGATTTCTATTACATATACAGGGTGAGTCATAAGTGTGTAGTTATATTTAAACCACCGATTCTTGACATTTGTAGAAACCCACTGACCCTTTTTTTTAATTCCCTAGATGTAACTGTTATCCACTTTAAAAAAATACGATAGAACTGTTTTGGAACTGCTGGTTACCCGAAACAACTAAAATGGTCTAATCGATTGAAGCACCGTTGCCGCATTTCTTATGCAACTGTATCACCTAGGTCCGGTTTCAAATTCGTGAGTTACTATAAGTTGGAGGTTAACTAGCACTATATTTTCATAAAAATCGATGAGACTCTAATATAAACCGCTTCAACTAAAAATTATTTTAGCATAAAATATTTGTTGCTATGATCACTTTCAAAACGAATGTGAAATTGAAAAAAATTGAATTGTATCAAGTGCGAGTTTAGCTAACCCACGATTGAAAAACCGAGCCTTAGCAATAAGTTCGTTCCCGAATTTGTAATAATTTTGGATGAAATTATCACCTACTTGTAAGTAGGTAAATTTTTTCCTGATAAAACAGCACTTTATTCGGGATAGCGCCACTACATGATAAAAATTCAACTACAAGCTAATGAAAATGTAAACATCATTACATGGAATGATATACATACTGCTATAATACAATTAACAGTGTTCTACTTTTTCGTTTTGCATATGTTTGTTTATAAAATGATTATTTTAAATTCTGTTTAATTTTTAGAAAATAAATGAAACCATATTACTTAATAATAGTACTACTAATTTAAAATAGCATAATAATTGACACGAACGAGGTGACAAACTCTGGCAGTGGCACCACAGTCAGCTGTTGTTTTATATTTACCTTAATTCTATGAACCAGGTTTACATAATTATCCAGTGATCATCAAAATGTAAGTTGCTGAAGGACGAAAAATTATCAGAAATTCAAAATTTTTGATAGTGTTAATCAACTGTACTCGACGAAATATATTGAGGGTTAAAATATAACTACGCATTTAAAACTCACCCTGTATACTTAGACCTCACCTGTGAAGTACCAAATCTGAGTACAGGAAATTATAAGCATATATCCAGATACACTTATGATGTAACTCACTAATTACCTCACAGTGTTGATTCTTCGTTTCTTAAGAAATTTTTTTTTAGTAAGCATGTTTTATGTTGATATGAGTTTGTTGTTAATCAAAAAAGTGTTAGGTTAGGTTAGATTAGGTTTGTTGTGAGTGGGTCTCAGTAGACCCTCCACTGCGGCTATCAGCAGGCCTATTGTGGCTCACGCCTAATTATATTTCACCCAATAAGTTCAGTCTCCTAATGAAACTGATAACTTTATTGGCTGAGAATGTGTCCAGATCCTCTGGCAGCAGTTGTCCTTTGCCAAATATTGAGAATCGGATCCTCTCCACAGCGGGATAGTGGACACATGGAATTAAAACAGAAAAGTAAGATTATTTAACATTCGTAACTCTAAAAGAGTATGGTTGGTAACACTAACAGGGTTTGTTTGAATAACTAATAGCTGTGGTATCATGGAGAAAACAGATAGAAAAAAAGTTTGGGGAAAGCATTAACTCTGGAAATGTGTATTCATTTCAAGACAGAGGACTATAATACAGAAGGTATATAAAGTTATAATAGTGACATTTTTAGGTTAGGTACTCCCACAAATTAGCAAAAAAAACCGTTGCCAATTATTTGGGGATCAGAACTTCCTCACCGTGTGGTGGAGTTTATAATAAAAGTAATTTTTGACGTTTCAAAAAGGTCACATTTTTTGACGTTTAAAAAAGTCATATTTTGTCGTTTCAAAGTCACATTGGTGGAATGTCGCTAATTATTTTTTTTTTTGAAAAAGTAATTTTTGACGTTTCAAAAAGGTCACATTGGTGGAATGTCACTAATATTTTAAAATTTGAAATGTCAAAAAAAAATTTCGACATTTTAAAAATATCACATTTTTCTTTTTTTGACATTTCAAATTTTAAGAACCGATATTGCTCATCAACGAACTCAATATCTTTCTTGACCGCTAGAATGTGTGTATCAAATTTGAAAGCTTTATCTCAAAAACTGTAGCTATTATCCCGAACCAGACAGACAGACACAAAGATAGAATTTTTTTTGTCTGTAATTTTGTGTATCGTCATAATTCGACCAGAAATGCAATAAAAATGTTCAAAATTTTTTTACTAATACATACCTTCCTCACTTTGAAGGGTGAGGAAGTAATAGTGCAAGATTGATTAAACTCAACTTTCGATTAATGTAATAATATATATTTTCTGCCTAAGAAAGAACCCACAAAAGTAAATAAAACAATGTAGACAAATCAAAGATTCATCTGATATTTACATGATTGCAGTGCCATATGCACCGTGAGGCTTGCTCAAATGGTAAGAGTGTCTTTAAAAAAGACAGATGCAACAATTTTATGTAGCAAAAATCATTGTTTGGCTGCACGTTATTCTGCAAAATCTAATTGCAATATTTCATCCTACGTTCGTAATCATTTTTGTACAAGTGTTGGTGCAATTGGTATTTAAAAGATTTATAGTGGTATTGTGCAAAATTTGGTTTACTGTTTGGTGGCTGATTTCCAATTCAAATCCAATTTGCAATTTGAAACAGACTTATCAACTTCTACTCGAGCCAAAACATTAATTTCCGTTCCTTTGTCAAGAATGAAATTTTCTTCAGGATCATTGTTAGCTCACCTCGTAATTGATTTTCAAGACGATTAAAATAATTTCTAGCTGGACATCTATCAGAATATCGATCCGAATGAAGGTGTCTAGCCACAACGGCATTTTTTCTACATTCCCCATAAATAATTAACATGTTCACTTTTCATCTCTTGCATAAATTTGCGGCATTTTGAACACAATTAACAAGAATTTTAAACAATTTTTAAAGACACAATAAAAACATGGGTAAACCAACAAATGTTTGACAAGCTAAATATTTCATTGTTTTCAAAGCCATCTTAGTTAGTTACTTCTTAACATTTAATTAGAATAAAATTGTATTTTCTTATTTTCTTTTAGCCGTAATTTTGTTTGTATTTATCGCCCATTTTAATAAGACATATGAATAAATTTCTTATTAATAGTACAATGAAATGGTACCACGGTACCAATATGGTTCAATTTGAAAAAATTGAGTTTTCCCCAAAAACCATTTTGATTTTATTTCTCATAAATCACGTAATTTAGTATTTTTAACGAGATTTCGATTTTTCTACACGGGCCATTTAGAATAAATCGGAACCGTCATGGCACACTTAAATGGAAAACTAAAAACTATATCATAAAAAATACTGACGTTTGAAATGTCGCTTATTTGGTATCGTTGGATTCAGAAAATTATGCAGAATTCAAAAATGCAATATATAGGGTGTTCCATTTAAAAATCGAAAGTGTGTTACTTCCGCGAACGGGAAGTGACACTATGTATTTCAAAAAGTGTCGCTTATTATGTATACAGTATATCCCAAATTTCAATCATATTCAAAACTAAAGGAGAAATGGGGTGTACCATGATCCTGTTACACCCGATATATGTATACATTTATTTTTTATTCCAATTGTCAAAAAAACACCCTCCGACGTACTCTTACTGGGACACGGGCTTCTTCTTTCAATATCATACTGGGTAACTGCATTTTTTAGATAATCAGGCTTATAAGAATATTGTTCATGTGATAGTAAGTCCCAAAAAAGAAAAACGACTAAAACCAGATCAGATATTTTCCCTCCTATCAGAATTATGACAATATTTGTATTTTTTAAGTAGTCACTCCACTTTTTACATAAATATAAATATCATTCATCACGGTTCTCCAATCTGGGAAGGTTATCATGAAGTGATGTAATTCACATTTAAATTTTATTGAGTAATGTCACTTTGTGACAATGGTGATAACGTTTACAACTCACTTATATGCATAAAATAAAACAACATAGATCAGGTAAATTTTTATTGTACACTTATCAAGAATTACATAATTTGACGACTATAAGAATGTAACACACTATAACAGTATTATTTAACAACATTAATAGAAAGAAAAAGTTTTAGGCCTTTATTATAACAACCACATCATTGCTAAACTTTTTACTTGACTACTTACTTATTTTGCATTGATATTTTTGTAATATTATATAAAAATATTGTTCGTTATACCAGGGATGCTTATACAATCACAGTGATTATTTTGGAAAAAAGTTTAAACTTTAAACATTGCCCATATAAATTTGAAGAATTTTAATACTCAAATCTTAAAACTGAAAAATTATTATTAGATAGGTTTCAACATAATAGATTATGATTATGGCTCAGTACCCTCCATTTTAACAGAGTGCTGTATATATATTTTTAATTATATTCAATCAACTTAATAATGATATTTACTAACAAAATTTTATATCATAGTAGTGTTTCATTTTCACTCCACTGGTGAAATTAATTGTATGGTATTTGTAATTGCATGTGACAAGTAAATTAATTTATAAAGTTGAATAATTTCATACACGTTTCATGGTTTTCTTTTCCTTAGAAAACAATACGGTACAATAACTGCATTAGAATGCCAGATTTTTACAACTTATTGTTGGGATTCATCTTACAACCTCAAACAAATCTTACTTCGTAATAGAAAACATAAACTTGTTCATCACATTTTTTTGTTTTTCCCTATTTTTAAATAAAATTTTCGTTCAATTTTATGGTATTTGATAATTTAGTAGGCGATATTTGTAAAAACATATTACCAAAAAATTAGCAATACTGATATGCTCATAATCACATCTAAAAGTTTTTAAGGCTAAAATTCTTGTTATTTTTTTTACCACTTTGCATCAAAACACTTTGTTACACTCAATTGTTCATAATTTCATATTCTGCAAACCCCGTATACAACTTGATTTATTTAATTATTAATGAAACAGGTATTACACAGATCACTTTGTGAAGATGATACATTCAGTAAATAAATTAAAAATATCTTAAATCTACTACAAGGAGGTACAACAAGATTACCATTAAAAATGAATAAGTGAATAATCACAGACAAAATATTATGTACTTTTATTATTACACCTATTTTGTAAAAGTGCTTAGCATTTCATATAATAGTTTTGATATTCTCATTCACATGTGCGAATCGACATATTTTAAATAAAATAAAAAAGAGTTAAAAGTTTCTACCTAAAATTAATATCATTGATTTGAGCATAAACTTTTCATAGTACATGTTAGCACAATTCAGTCAAACATAATGTGATAAATGTTCGTTACAATTTGTGAATTTATTTGGTAAATTTCTAATATAAAATATATAGAAGAATAATCTTAGTATATCTCAATAATACAAAATATATGAATAACACGAATGTTCAAATTTCTTGTACTAAAATGAAGAGAACCACTTTCAGATCAATCTTTCTAAAGTGAGAAACAAACACAAAAACTGTAATTTTAATTTCGCAAGGCAACCTATATTTGATTTTATAAGTTAATGTTGTACACTCAGTGGCAGCCTGTACCAAAGGGCATAAACGCATGTACACTTCAGGACAAAAAAGATCAAAATGCCAGGATAACAGATTTTATTTATCCCTTACACTGGCTTTTTCGACTGGGTGGAAAAGTGTCCTCTCTTGGTAGATTGCCACTGTGCAGTTTAATCTCAAAACCTTTTTAAGTAGTGGCTAATCCATAACACATCAATATTAAAAATTTGTATTTAGTGTACTCAAAAAATGCTAAATAAAATTAAAATTAAAGTGTGGTAGGGTTGTGGTACAAAATTCATTAGTAAGTGAGAGCCAGTTTGCTATATTTAAACTTGGGTGATTTTAAATCTGGAACAAGTAATTCCATACCAACCACATGGTCTCAACATTTTAATTTTAACAAATTTATCCTTTAATACAAAATTTTCCACAATTGAATTCTGATGTAGTTATACATTTTTTAAACCATTGTTACAATAATTCAAAGCCTAAACTAAGAGGCTTTCCCCATTATTAAATGATATTTTTTGCAATGTGCAAATTAAGATTTCAAAATTTAGTTTTTATTTTATCATTCAGTTTTTAATACTTTAGTACTAAGTTATTTAAGATTTTCAGATTTCAAGATATTGAATTCAGTAATCAATTCTAAAATCTGATGTCTGCTTAGTTCCACTTTCAAATAAAATTTTTTAATGTTTTTGGTTTTCATGAAAATTTTTAAATGGTTTAGTTATTTCAAAATAGGTAAATATAAAAATATTTTCCTCAACTGTTTCCTTTTTATATAACTAAATTTAATTATATTTTTTTATTTAATATAATTTATATTTTTATATAATAATTAAATTTTTTTAATTATTATATAAAATATAATATGAAATAATGGAAATATAATAGACACCCAACTGATGGTCAAATATGGGACTATTCGGTACTTATGTAAATGGTTTGGAAGACTTGACAAATTCGTCAGTGAACTTAACACTTACAAAAAATTATTTATTATTTTGATTTTTTAGTTGAATTTTAAAATGGCTAAAAATGTTAAAAATATTTTTAGCCAGTTAAACTGCACCACTAGGAAATTTTATAACAAAAGTTTATGGAAAATTATTTTAATGTCTTAACACTATTCATATAAATTTTAATTGTAATACCTCAATTTACTCCAGTTAATATCGAAATAATAAATAATATAAAAGACTAAGAATTTTGTATCATTACCCAACAATATTTTAATTTTACATATAAATATTTTTTTCAAATATTTGATGCTCTCCTATTGTGTTAATATTATATGTTAAAATTACATATTGGCTAAGCTAGTGGTACCCAATAGAAGAAATATATAGTATTTCTGAAATTTAAACATAAACAGTTCAATAAATTATCCGGAACACGCTTTTAATTACATCAAAGATTGATTAATATAATATATTATAGACTGGACAGTTGAAAAGACCTCGTTTCATAAAGGAGATAGGGAAGATTTCAAAGTGTTAGTTATCTTTACGGATGCTTTATATTTTGCGATACTAGCACTGCTAGTACAGAAACAAAAGTTTTATTTATTTGTTTTCACCTGTAACAATCTTTAGTAACGAGATATGTCACTAATTTGTATAACATAAGATGAAGAATTTGGGGAAATTGTTATAAGCAGGATAAATAAACAAACCCATAGAGAACAATAATTCCGTGCATAGATTTCAAAAGGAAACCCTGAAGTGAGGTCAAATTTCTCTAGAGCACTTTACAAATGGAATAGCAAGAAGTGTTGCATCTTTATATATTACATTAACTAGTCTTTGATGATACCTATCAATTATTTATAATCACAAATTACAACAAACATCATTCCATATTTATCAACATTTTTGTTGTCACAATCATGCTGGTGACTTAAATTTAAATACCAATTGCATATAAACAAATATATAAATCAATTTATAAGGTTTATAAAATGTTTTCTGTTGTTAATTTAAATTGTATTTTGAAACTATTTCAGCTCATAGAATTCAATGATATAGAATCATTTTGGCGATATTTCTGAGGGTGACATTTTGTTTTCCAAAATAATTAACGATTACTTATGTAAATTTATAATTAATGTGAGGTTATCATACAAATGTCGATCTTTTAATGAAAATTTTAATATTTACATTTCATAACTAATGATACACAATTATTTTAGTAATATTAATATTAGTCAAAAAGACAAGGTATGTCATTTGTTTTAAATTATTAAAACATACTTATTAAAAGTAGGAAGATATGTTATGAAATAAAACAATTTTTTTCTAAATACTGTTTGGAAAATATTAGTAAGGGCTAATCGTTTAAGATATAATTAAAGTATGATATTGTTCAGTTTTTCTTTCAATACTTTGGAAATTGATACATATTTTTTGCATAAAAAATAAGTGGTAATTGGTGACAAGACGTTGGTTGCATTCTCAGGACTATTTAGTAGTGTATTTTACAAAACTTTAATTAGGTGTATGATTATAATTGTTTATAATATATTCTTTCAAAAAATGTAGTGTCAAGTTATTCTTTGTTCTCTTATTGGTAAAACTTGATAATAGTAGGAAATTAAGTTGCATAAAAGTTCATTTTACTGACTCTCTTTTTATGTTAAAATTCTTGTCACCCTGTATTCAACATTTAGCATATAATAAAATAACATTGTGCCCCCATGTACAACCTAGCATGATGAGGTCCAGATGTATACCATTTAACAGTACAAATAAACCAGCAAAATGAACTGTTTCCAGTTGCCCGTGAAGCTGTAATGCATTGGTTGATTTGAGAGAAAAGTAATTGGGAGGATAGGGGTGTGCTGAGTGCTAGTATCGCATAAAATCGGTCAGTCCATTTGGCCACTTCTTAGATTGTTTTCAATAATTACAGCAAATACTACATATTATGTATGGTTAAATGAAGTTTCACATACTGATGATAGAGATGATAACAAATTATGTTATATATTAATATAAGAAGAAAATACACTGTCAAATTGCCTGCTATACACTTTTGTTACACAATACCAACGTCCTGTTTGTAGCGGAAATGGCTAAATTCTAAATTGGGCGGCTCAGGGGAAAACAGTAGGTCACCCCATATACAAACAAGAAATATAAAATTTTAAAATTGATGGTGAAGCGGTACTACTAATTGTATTTGAATTTAACCAGTTTGTCTGTCTAATAGACTAAAACCACCAAACAATTAATTTAAGGGCATATCCTACATGTGAAAGCCAAGGAGGACAGTCCCAAAAATGTATCACAATGCATGTTCTACAGACTGCATGATGATTTGGATCAACCTGTTATTTTCGACTGCAAAATGTCCATTTTCAAGATAATCTGGAACATGATTTTTTTTATGATGCCAATACTTTATCGATCTATCTATGATGAGTTCAGAATAGGCTTTCCTATGCAAACAAGAATTTACAGCAACTTGGAGCAATTTTTAAAAAATATTTTATGATTATACTAAAAATTATATAATTATAAAAAACTGACTAAATCAACATTAAATTTAAACGTTCTGAGCAACACTTTGTATATAAAGGGGGATAAAGTACAATTACCATCTTTGTCATTGAATGTGCAAATCTATTGGTTAAAAATCTATATTTAACCAATAGCATTGCACATTACATCAGATGACGATAACATGGTTGACTATTTGCTTTCCTCGACTCCTGAGCCACCACAGATAAATAATGAAATAAATAACAAAATGCTGTGAAGATAGAATAATAATAATTGTTAGTTTTAATTTTTTTTTTTGGAATGGCACCATTTAAACACATAATTAATTGGAGATTAACAATAAAGGGATAAATTGTATCAAGAATTAATATTAGTGCATTTTGACACAACCACATTTTACTTATTTTAGAAAAACTAATATTTCAAAAATAGATATCTGCTTTTTTTGTGTTCACTTAACCTATAAACTATTGTATACTGTACTTTTATGTAAAAATTAATATAATAAAACAATATTTACAGAATATAATAATTATACAATTTATAATCAACTAGACATGTACAGATAATACAAGGTAGTTTTATTTAACTGTTGCATACCTCAATATCAGGTAAACAAAACACCCTTTATTTATAAAGCAAATAACATTATAAAAAAGAAATACTTTTAAAATCCATAAACCGATAAAGCTTAATTTTGCCTTCACCGAATTAAATAATATTTTAAAATGGTACCTAAATGTATAAATTTTAATTTAAATCACTTTTTTTACACACTTATCTCAAATAACTATGAAGTAGCCATCGCTTGGTGACTGTCCGTGTGTTGCCGTTGTTTATAAAGCAGTGTTTCTTCGAATATTAACCTTTTTAAATGATCTTTTGGCAAATCGTCCAATTCTGTGTCGAATCTAAATGGCGTTTCTGCGACAGGCTGTAAAACAAATTTTTACTGTTTATCTAAGTGATATTAATGGACTAAAAATTGGTACATATATTGTGAATATTTGAATACTGAATATTTAAAAAAAAATAAATACTACTTACTTCATCAGCAGGATCATAATACTGTTCTAAATAAGGGTGTGCCAAGGCATCTTCAACTACTATCCGCTTGTGTGGATTAAAAGTCAACATTTTGTCCAGAAGATCTAATGCCTTTGGATCAGCATTGGGATATAACTTTACCCAAGGAACTTTTGGCTTGTATGGTAAAGATTGCAGGTAACTTCGTGCCTAAACAAGCATAAGTTAATTAATTTGAATTATCTCGCGGCGCTAATGGTACTAATCTCCCTCTGAACTGATATTTATTGTAATTAACAGTATCTTACAGATAAATAATGCAGCATAAGATATATCACGTATAAAAAATCGAGTTATACATTGCTTGTTAACATCCAAGGACCATTGATCTGCGGCAATATTACACAGATGTATTGAGCAACTTAGCTTATTTTCCTTATCGGAATGCCACTATCGACAAAGGAAATAGATAAACAGTCCGAGGCACCTTTGTTATATTGCTGGAGGTCAATTGTGCTTTGATGTAGACAAGCAACTCCGTTTACGGTTTATTATATTCTATGTTGGATTATAACAATTTAAATTGTTTCAGGTTTCTTTAATGTCAATTATCTATTAAGAATAGGTCCCTTGCACTTGCCTTATTTTTGAAACTAATTCTATTCTAACACTCTTATTAATCATTAGCAATTTTTAATAATTTCTACCTGAAAAATGTTTAAAGTACTAATTGACCTGCTGGGAATATCAAATGCTAGAGGTGTGTCTGAGAACGCTGTTCTATTGACGCAACTATACAAGCTACGATACCTAGTTCATGCATTAATTACGGGTGGTTGTTTCTTAAAATTATTTGGTAGTCTCTGGTCTGCTATATTTATGCAGACATAATGTTATATTGTAAACGCCTACTGAAACATCCCCAAACAGAAAACAGAAAATTTATACACCATGATAAAGTGAATTTTATTTATTTTAAAATGTTAATACGTAAACTACCTACTATACGATTCAAATGTATCGAGCCATCACTTTATCCGCAAATTAACGGAGAAGGGGGAAATATTAACAAAAAATGTGTTCATTATGTGCCTACTGTAAACCACTCACTGAAATTTTAATAACTTAGATGAAAACGTTACGAAGATTCTTTTAATTTATACCAAAAAATATATATACCCATTTTAACGATACTCTGGTCACATTAAACATTAAGTGGTCATTTTTCGGAAATCACTAGTTAGTTTTATGTAAGATTTTCTAGTGGTACTATTTTCACTCCTCCGTTTTAAATATATCTTGTATATATATATCCTATATTAGTTTTTGATATATTATCGCATAGTAGTTTTTATGGGAAAAAAGTATGACAAAAAATAAAAGAAGTTATATTTATACACTAGCCAAATTTGGGGGTGACGTTATACTTTTTTTTCCTTATATAGAATTAAAAACTCCTAAATCTACATACTCTATTTTTTTATATATATTAACAAATAACCTTTGTTAGATATGTGTAAGCATTTTATATAAACACTATGTGTGTACTTTTAGAAAAAACTATTTATCTTTCTGAAGTAAAAACTGTGAGTTTGCGATTGAAATCTATTTAAATAATAAGATTTGCTAAAAACGAATCTACCGCAAAAGGGATAATTGACAACTTTGTGTCCGATGATTTTCAGTAGCACCCTGTAGGCTCACACAAAATCCAAGATGGAAAATATCTTAGTTATAGTGCCCCAAAATAACACGAAAAAAAAAAAAAGAGAAAAATCGTCCGAAACCCAGGATCCCTGTTACCGTGCCATATATGTACTTTACACATATTATTCTTTATTGCCTTTGCATATTTATTACTCAAATCAAAAAAGTCCACGCATGGTCTATGCTTGTTTTTGAAAACTCCTTACTTTTCTACGTTTTCGTTCTTTGGAAGTTGGACAACAGTTTTTTCAGTATCATGCACCAGTAATACGATGATAATTTAAAAGAATTGATAGTTACAATCACTTCACTTAGAGTTTCACAACAAAAATCATAAATTACATCACTTATTTACATTCAACATACTTTGCCTACTTCCTGCAATAGAACTAGGGTCCTCTGACGTCACCGCATCAACTTGTCCAGCCGACAGTGTTTGCGCACGTAATACTATTAATGAAAATTTTAATGTTGAATAACTTTTGTAAAAGAAAAAATAGAAAAACACCTATCCACACTGTTTTTTGTATTACTTAAGTAAAGATTCCAAAAATGCCAAAATTATATTTTCTGCATAGGGCCTATTATTATTGAAATAAATGTCACGACTTATACACCTATTACAGTGTAATACACTGTAATAGGTGTATAAATCACATATTATTCTCCCCGAGATCAAAAAATTTAGGACCGCTGGATATTGTACAGTTTATTTCAAACTTATTTGCAACATAAAAAGCGTCGGTTTCTTTGATCTCTTTACTCCCATTAAAGATGCCGCCGTTTTTTTATGTTGCAAACATGTTTAAGAAATAAACTATACGTTTAATCATTAAAGACCGCAACTCTGGTAGTCATTGCGCGAATGTTAGGAATACAATAGAATATTAGATTCTTATTAGATACTCTTCTGAGGAGGCCCATTGGGCCCTCCTAGAAGACCCTGTCACAAGAACCTGATATTCTATTGTATTCCCATCGCGCAATACTACCTGAAATGCGGCCTCTATTAATAAAATATGTTCATCTATTCACCAGAAAGATACACCACTATCAATGTATGTATGGGTCTTCATTTAATCAAATATTGCAACTCAGTTTAAATGCCGTAAACGAAAAATAACGAATGTTGAAGTGAAAAAAATTGCACTATTATAGTGCAGGCTAATTAGGTACAAAGTGACAGACCAGATGTTAGTTACAATTTTTTTATTTTGTGTCTTAATATGCAGGATGATTTTACAGGCATACATACGAATTTTGAATTCATTAGATAATTCTAGGTAGGTACCTAATTAAAATAAAATCACATGCATACATATAATAAACATTTTATTTTTAAACATTTCTTTGTAGACTAATTACCGTATATGATTTTTAAATTATATTAAAAAAGATTATGGACAGTGGGTATAATTATTGGTTTCCTATAACATCTTTATCGATTCTTTGAATTTTTTTTTGTTAAAAAAAAATTCGTCGGATTTGGGTTTTTGACAATAAATCACCGTATCAATTTTTCGATCCGATTTTTTGAAAAAAAAAATCGAGTCGTTAAAATATCGAAGCGAAAATAATCGATTAAAAATCGATTTTTTTCCTCAGCTCCAATGATCGATTTTCCTAAAGATCAATTATTGAATCGGCATCCCTATTCCAGTCATAATTTGTATCTAGCGGAATGCAGGAGCTGAAACGAACGCTTTCCCTATGTAGTGTTCTGAGATGAAAGCACGGTATAAACAATTTTTTCATATTTTTGGTAACTTTCAAGCAAGTAATGAAAATAATAAAAGTATCCTTAAAACCCCGCAGTACCGAGTACCTAATTACAGCAGCTATTCTCCTAATGACATTAATAAATTGGTGAAAGATATTTGAGAGATTCAGATTCATTGAAGATTTTTTCTGTGCCGCATACATACATTTTGTATGCGTGACAGGTTTGGATGAAAAGGAATTAAATTTTGGTAAAACGGATATCAGTTTTAATAATTTTGATGTTAATCTTTGTTGACGTCACTCTCAATCATTCTGAATCTCTCTGTATAAATAGCTAAAAAGCACTTCTATTACGACAAACTCTGAATTAAAAAAAATAAATTATTTCATATACTTACTTTTTTCATTAATAATGCAATCAAGATCTTCTTGTGACGGCGATCCAAGAACGCCTAGAATGTGATTTAATTGATCTAAGTAATGTTTGCCAGGAAAAAATCGGCCTGTTGGCTAACATTTCTGCTAAAATGCATCCCACAGACCATATATCTATCGATTTTGTGTAACCCTGAATAAAGTAAAGAGGAAAGTAAATAGAATGTTAAAATTAGATGCAGTTCCACACGAAGAAGATTCGACTCGATGATTCGATGCCATTTTATAACATTTTGTGAGAGCGCGTGTGGAAAATTACCATGTATTTTCTGTTGTCGGTATTTCCGGTTTAGTGTAAAACCAATATTTCGTGATATTTTAACATTATGCTTTCATAAATATTGAATGAGCTTTTAAAAAATGAAATATCTCCCTAAAACATTACAGACTGCAAACGGTTATTTTTTAGTTTAATATATTAGTGCAAAAAAATATATTTTAATTCTATATTTTCATGAAATTGCCAATAATTCAAGTTTTTGCAGTAATAACTTTCTATATGATGCTCACCATCAGATATAAACTTTGTGTAAAATTAGTAATTCAGAAAAAAACTTAATTATAAGATGGTTTGCGACCCCAAATTAAGCTAAATAACGACGTGTTTGCTATCCACACAAACACCTCACAATGTACGTTGATTGAAAGTCCAGGTCCACCCACTTATTTACTAATTAACAATTAACAACAATAGATTAATTACTGTCTTAACTATAATTACACTTGAACACTTATAAGTTTATTTCTTCTTTACTTGCTACGTTCAACTTAAGACTAAAATTCGGCCCACCGTGTGTCTTATTTATACATCCGTTCACATAATCTAGGGCATTCCAGAATATTCCCGGCCGTTCGTGACAATTCCAGCCTAATCTAACCAGTCTGAACAGTCCAGTGGCGTAACAATACCATGGTTCGCTATGGTTTTTTTTCCCCCCCTTTTTTTTTACAAAAAAAAAAAAAACATTTTCTATCTATTTCCTCACATGGGAGACATAAACGCCTGCCTTAGTATCCGCCTTAGTGTACGTGCACATACAAAACGGAATCGAGCGAAACCGAGCGTGGCGGAAAAAGCGGGAAACACAAGTTTGAACATGCGTGTGTGCATACCGGAAGCGGGACTGAACGAGTCGTTGCGAGTACCGACCGAGCGAAGACAAATCAGTTTGACGCGTGAAAGATTCCTGTTAATTGGGCTGAAAATGGTGGACATCGAAGAATTAATCAACGAAATATTTTTACGAACCCCTACATGAAATCAAACAAGTTCCTTACACCATAATCGTGATTTGATTTCAAAACTGTGGCAGGATATAGCAAATTCTTGTGGAATTATTTTCTTGCCAAAATGTCGTTGTTTTTAACACGCTTTATATTAGCTTCACCTGTATGTATCTATCTATGTAACGGAATCTTTCAACGTAATTTTCACCAACTTCAAGACGTCTGATTAAATTGAACATTTGCACGCGTATTAAGGAGCGATGACAATACAATAATTTGAATGCTTATTGACGCATTTCTCTTAAAAAATTTTTTTAAGCGAATGTCAAAGTTGCGTCATAACACTAAAAATCAAAATAACTCGGAAACGCACAGGAATTTCGAAAGAGAAGAAGGATGACATTGAATTTTGTAAACTGTATGTAAGTACCGATACAATAACAGTATTTTAAAAGAATATGTCATTGGTGTTAAAAAGTATTTTTTTTGAAACGGAGCACAGTTGTGTGATCGCCCCATTCTGCCAAATATCGCTCCATGTAGTTGGCAAAAGTTAACATTAGTCGCTTGTAACTCATACTATACTTGAAATAAGAGGAACTATCTACCAAACGAATGTTTTTTTTGAAAGAATCTAATGCATTCGTTTAGTAAGATATAATGAAAATTTAACAAGAGCAAAACAATAATTTCAAAACCAGAATCTCAAAAAAAATTCCGAACGTAAATACGACAATAAGTTTTGAAGGAAAATTCTAAAAAATTTTGAAAAAAATTGTTGACTATCTACTTTGTTAAAGTTCATGTCTAAAAAATAAAAGACTCGAGCTATAGTTTAAAAAACTAAAAAAAACACGCTTTAATAGCAAACCGATCTAAAATGTAAAAAATAAGAATGAAGTGATTGACAAAAAAATCCATTTTATTGTAAAAAGCGTGGGAGTGCTTTTTACTATATTTTTATGATAACTCTACTTTTTAATAGCTACCAATAAAAATTTATAACAATTGATATCAAGCACTCCACGCTTTTTACAATAAAATGAATTTTTTTGTCAATCACTTCATTCTTATTTTTTACTTTTTTAGTTCGGTTTGCTATTAAAGTGTGTTTTTTTAGTTTTTTAAACTTAAATTTATTTTTTTAAGGAATTTTTGTGTGTCATATGATTAGGGTTTGTAGAAATTGCGGAGACTTCAGCAGTTTTCAGTGGATAATGTTATATCGATTTAATTACAAATAAAATAACATTTTTTTTGTAGATGTACTATAAATCGTATTTGGAATATTCTTTAACAGATCAGTGTTGTACGTTTTTATTAATAGCGAATATTTGCACCAATTTTCTGATAAATACAATTTGTTATTTACTAATATTTACTTAATATAAATAACTCCACTTTGCCCAATTCATAAAAAAAATGGCATGGAATCAATCAAGTCATGACTTAACATACTTTAAAAACATATTACTTACCTTTGAATTAAGCATAATTTCTGGTGCTCTGTACCACCTTGTTGCTACGTACTCTGTTAGAAACCCTGTATGGTCATGATCTGGATCTGCCACCCTCGCTAATCCAAAATCACAAATCTGGAATAAAATTCCATGTTGAAGGAATAAGACTAGTACTTGCACGATATACCTAGTTTAACTACTTAAAATTGGAAAAGTTACATTTTCGGAATGAATAAGTTGTCATTAAAAACTCATTTAATAACTGGCAATCCTACAGCGAGATTCCGTTTCAAGATTCAAGTCGAATCGGCTGTTTTAACCCGATAACAATTTTGCCAATGTACAGGGTTATTCATTATAAATTACCCACCCCTTATCATCGTTATTATTGCCTATAAAAAAAAAGTTGTGTGGTTATGACTAAATTTCTCTTAAAATGTTATCAAAAGTACAGTAGCTGCAGATGTCAGGGGATACAAAAAAATAATATATTTTTTAAATGGTATACCCTGCATATTATTAAATTTTTGGAATGATCCTTTGTTCCTGTTATAAAAAATATACCATATGTTACCCCTACCATATACTGTTATTGAGTTATTAAACGTCAAATATCTTAGTTAAACTAGTTACTGTAAATATGGAAAAGTTAACATTATTAAAGTGAGCTATGAATATGACAAATATTATGTTTGATAAGTGACATTTCTTTAATGAAATAATCAAAATGGTTTACAGTGAGGAAGAAAAAGTCCAAATTTTACTTGTTATATACAAAATAATAAAAATAAAGGTGCAGCAAAAAGAGTATATAGGGTGTTGTATCTAAATCGTCCAACACCATCAGAAAATACGTTCAAAAATATTTACCGAAAGGTGAATAATACCTCCAGTTTTAGTAGAAAAAAGCGTGTAGTTCAAGCAAACCAGGAAGAACAGCTAGATATACTGCTTCATTTCGAAGGTAAGCCCATCCATATTCATCGCGAATAGACTTTTTTTGCAACATTGTATTATTTTTTAGAAAATTCTGAATGTAGTATAAAGAATCCAGTCGATCAATTTGGGAAAAGTTATTCCAGAATCCAACGTAAGTTAAAAAATAGTAACTACAGACCATATAAAATTTTACCCGTACAAGTTTTAATAGAGGCTCATAATGGAAAAGCCGGACTTTTGTCCGTTGTCGAGAACGAGAAATGCCGGATTTACTGGAACTACTCGTTCCCGACTGTCAGGCTAATCCAAGCCAACAAGCCTGACATAGTCCTCCTCGACCACCAACTCAAGGTGATGTATGTCATCGAGTTCTCGGTACCTGCAGAGAAAAACATCACCTTGAAGGAGGAGGAGAAACGGACCAAATATCGCGATCTCCGGTACGAGCTCCAAGTGCTGTACCCAGGCTACTCGGCAAAATGGTCGTCCTTATTATCGGTGTACTCGGAGGGATAAAGCCTACGTTGCTCTCGGAACTGAAGATCATACCGGCCTGCCAAAAACCAGCCGAGTGGCTGGCAGGTCAAATGCAGAAGGCGGTCATTCTGGGTTCTCTCCGTCTGCTTAGGGCACACGATTCTGGTATCTACAGTCACTAAACCTGCGGGATGTGGGGAGTGGCTGTAGTTGATGCGCCGGCGCGACTCCCGTGAGGCGTCGGAGGCCACGGGAGGACTGACCGGCATCGGGAAACCGGAAAAAAAAAGTCATTAAAGATAGGATTCGACTTGAAATAAACAATCTTAATATAAATAATGAAGCCATTTCCAGTGCAATTATAAATATAAGAAGACGTTATCAATCATGTATTGACAATAATGGTGGATACATCGAACATCTTTTATGAGATCATTTATTTATAATTAAATTTCCTAAATAAATCTTTGTTATCTATTTGTATAAAAATTTGGTTTTTTTCTTCCTCACTGTAAACCATTTTCGTTATTTCATTAAAAAAATGTCACTTATCAAACATAATAGTTGTCATTTTCATAGCTCATTTTAATAATGTTAACTTTTCCATATTTACAGTAACAAGTTTAACTACGATATTTGACGTTTAATAACTCAATAAAGGTATATGGTAGGGGTAACATATGGTATATTTTGAAATCAGGAAACAAAGGATCATTCCAAAAATCTAATAATATACAGAAGAGTATCCTATTTAAGAAAAAATATATTATTTTTTTGTATCCCCCTGAAATCTGCACGCTACTGTACTTTTGATAGAATTTTAACAAAATTCAGTCATAACCACACAACTTTTATTTAAAACTTTTTTTTCTATAGGCAATAATAACGATGATAAGGGGGTGGGTAATTTATAATGAATAACCCTGTACTTTATAAAACACAAAACAATACAAAAAGAATTTTACGTTTAAAATTCAATAGTTCTGTTGTTTTGTTTTCATTTTCATTCCTGCTTCAAAAAGTATATCTTCACGTTCACGACTCGACCACGATTATAAATAAACGGAATCTCACTATTATTTTTATACGAAACACTTTTTTATAATTTGTATAGTGCTAATGTCATCCACAAACTCGTAAATGAAGCATGTGAGCTGTGTCTTTTGCCTTGACTTACAATGGAATTGTTAAAGTAATAATCTTGATCACCACTAGATGTCCCATTGGTGAAGGTGAGATACCAACTGATCTAATGGATTCACAGAATTAAAGACTCGTCCTATGCAAATAGTAATTGTAACAGAACGCTTCCAATGGCAATGACACAGTAAATTTATTGATTTGTTGTGGCATTTAGCCCAGCTACCATTTTTCAATCTCCGGCCAGGAGTAGTTTTAATCCCGTCCTCGAGGCATAATTAGAAAAATAAAAAAAATATACAGGCGCCCAGTTCCCATAATGAAATTGAATCCCCTTTATTACAAACGCATCGCAAAATGTAATAAAAAACAGCGTTTTTATAAAAATTAATAAAATTAACAAGTTCGTATTATACCTAAATTCATAAAAGGTATTTCCATAAAATTAGTGTTCGGACTGACTGCATGTCCGCATGTGTCTAAAGATTTGGCCTACCAAGAATTTGCTGATTACCATCCTGGTTAGTACGGGCCTATATTTCATGCATTATACAGAATCTATTACATGTAATTAGTTGAAAATGAGTTTTAAACTAGAACAAAACTTTTTGTTAACATTTTCATCAATTTCGTCTATATTAAATACAAGTACGTAAAAGAGGCTGGAACGTCATATTGGATTTGATTTTACTGTGAGTAAGATCATCGATTTTGTCATCGCTGAGAACAAAGTTAGATTACAAAAAGCTGTGTTTGAAAACTTGGGTTCCTTGTTAAAATACTAAATATAGACCTCTACAATATACAGGTGTCCCATAATAATTATGTACCTACCTTTAAGGGGGTGACAGAACTAGAAAAAATAAGTTGAGGTTTGTATATAAACATTAGCCTTAAATCAGTTCATAGGGAGCAACAACCCCTTAAAGGGAGTAAGGACAACATAATTATTTGCCAATATATTTGAAACGTCTTAAGTTATAAAAATTAATTTGGACAATTATTAATTTTATAATGTTACACATTTTGTCAAATTTTTATCTAAATATCATGATTTGTTAGAGTAGTTACAGGTGAGGGTGAATTTTCGCTATAATTTTTGTCTTATTTTTCTTTAAACATTTAAAACGGAAAAAGGTACCAGTTCTAAAAAAACTACATAAAAATAGGTGCTCTTAATAAATTTCGATAGTATCTTGCTGCCTCGAAACAGGGAGTAAAACGAGCGCTTATTCCCCGAGACATTTAAAGTCGCCATGGAAACGTGTGAACGATACAAACATAACGTAACATTAACATTTTTATTATTTCAAACTTTTTAATGGCAGAAAGAACAAAAAAAATTAAGATTCAAACATATAAACCATAAAAAGTAATTCATTTCAAATCAAAATTAATATTAATAAGGTAATTTTTACAGTTCATAATATTTGGTAATTAATCATATTTAGTAAAATTTAGTAATATAAACGCCAAACAGACATAAAAAAATAATAATATCAACCAGATAATTAAATATAAGGATACCTAGATTTTAGAATAAAACACAAAAGTTTCATGGCTAATTATTGTTCGTTAGTTTTTACATTTAATTTTTTTTGTAATAAAAATTGTGCCAAGTCGTACAAAAAATATTGTATGCACCTTGGAAGTAAGGTGTTTTAGTCTCATGCCGGGACTAAAACACCACCAACACTTTACTCCCATGGTGCATAAATAACTAGTAATATTGCAATACAGAATAGGTATGCAATAATGGATGGTAAAGCGATATTTTAAATTGCTCTACAAAACAATAGTTGAAAATATTGTGACATTATTTTTGTAGAGATACGTAGTTACCTTTTTTGTAAGTGTTTTTTAAATATGTATACAGGGTGTCCCCCTAGTGCGCATCTGTTCCATAACTTTGTAACTATTACAGATAGAAAAAAAAGTTAACACAAAATTTCCTCAGCATTCATCATTCATATTACTAAATATACCACTAAATATCATAGCTATACTATGATTTCAACACGATGGTGCACCAGCGCATTATAGCGCTGAGGTAACAGAGATCTTAAATGATAGTTTCCCAGAACACTGGATTGGTCGAGGTGGACCAGTGACTTGGCCTCCAAGATCACCCGATCTTACAAGTTTAGATTTTTTTCTGTGGGGTACTATTAAAACATAGTTTATCAAGAAGAACTCAGAGTCGTCAATGATTTGAAAATAAAATAACAAATGCATTCAATACAGTTACTCCCCAAATGTTAATGAATGTCACTAGATCCTTCCACGATAGAGTTAATTTGTATGCAAATCAAAACGGTCAACATATTGAACATTTGTTAGAATAATAATTTAAGTTAATTGTTACCATTTTGTTATTTGTTAATTAAAGTTGGTGCATTTTGTTTGAATTGGTTTTATTGTATTTTCTCAGATATGCAATGTATGTATTTCAATTAATATATACTCATTTCAAAAATTTGTAATTAGAAAAACTAGTGAATTCTCCCTGTTCCTGATTTGGTGGAATATTATTCTTTAGAGAAATACCATTATTTGTCTTGGGCAACAAATCAGCGAACTCTAAATACTTATTAATTATTATAATGTACTTGTTCATAGATTGCTATTGGATCAATTTTATAAAAAGAGCATCAAACTATTAACCACTTTATTTATTGGTTATTTACCATTTGCATAAAATGTGTCAAAATAGGGCACTTACGTTTTTTGTTTTTCAAAACCACTGAAAATAAATATGAAGTATGGTAGATCATCGGAAAGCTCTTGAAATTCTCTAATCGAATATGAAATAAAATACAGAGTGTTCTATTTGGAATAACAAAGTTATTCAAGTTTTTAAGTCTCCCAGTTCGACACAAAATTATGGACATCCTGTAAAAATATACAGGGTGTTTCATTTAACTTAACAAAGTTGATTACTACCCAGCCAAAACTAAATACCCTGTATGATTAAAATTATTTTTAAAGTATGCAATGATGAATGCTGAGGAACTTTTGTGTTAACTTTTTTTTTCTTCTGTAATAGTTACAGAGTTATGGTACAAATACGCACTAGGGGAGCACCCTGTATAGTCCTATTGACAACGAAGAGTAAAAAAAACTAATAATATGCATCTTTAAATCACTGTGCAAACTAGAAATATTCCAAGCGTTAGATTACAATTCACGAACTATGTATTTTACCTCGTGAATTTTGCCTACCAACTAAATATCTTAATGTCAATATTAATAAAGTTTTGTAATATCTGTTGCAATACTCTAACCGAGTTCTGAGATATTACGTAGGTCTTATTTACTCTTACAAAAAACGCGCAAGGCACAAGATTTTCCTTTAACAATGAATTTAAAGAGCTTGAACATTTGCAAAACCATAAAGGGCGTGTTTACATGTCAAAGGTAAGTGTCACTTTACTTTGTCGTTTTGAAATATATTGAATCTAAGGAGTTAATAATAGCTTATACTTACTTTAAGATCGCAGGTAGTGTTTAAAAGTAGGTTACTAGGTTTCAAGTCTCTATGAAGTACATTCGCCGAGTGTATGTATTTCAACCCTCGAAGGATTTGGTAAAGAAAGTAACATATGTGGTCGTTACTCAGTCTCTGAAAAAAGAAGAAACACTAGATTAAAACTAAACTTACTTGCAGGAATAGGACATTATTAAATGATTTAAATATAAATACTTATATTAGGCTGAATTAGAAACTTAGTCACGCAGTTTGAGGATATTTTTTGTGTTCTTAATGTAGCTATTATTTTGGTGAAAATTTATTTATTTATTGGTATACAGTGTGTTAAAATTAAAATAACGACGATAAACTCAAGACGGCTGGCTAGGTGAATTTCCCTATTTACGATACGAACTTGGATCCACACCGCAACCAGCAATACAACTCATATACCGGGTGTAACAGGATTATGGTACACCTCCTTTTCTCCTTTAGTTTTAAATATAATTGATTAAAATTTGGGATGTTCTATATACATAATAAGCGGCACTTTTTGGCATACAAGAGATTTTTTTCACTTCCAGTTTGGCCGGAAGTGACACCAACTTTCGATTTTTAAACGGAATACCCTGTATATTATTACATTACTGAATTCTGCATAATTTTCTGAATCTAACGATACCAAATAAGTGACATTTCAAACTTCAATATTTTCTATAATATAATTTTTAGTTTTCCATTTAAGTGTGCCATGACGGTTCCGATTTATTCTAAATGACCCGAGTAGTGCTAGAAAAATCGAAATCCCGTCAAAAATACTAAATTACGTGATTTATGAGCAAATAAAGTTCATCAAAATGGTTTATGGGGCAAAACTTAATTTTTTCAAATGGAATCATATTGGTACCATGGTACCATTTATTAGTACTATTAATAAGGAATTTATTCATATGTCGTATTAAAATGTGCGATAAATACAAACAAAATTACAGCTAAAAGAAAATAAGAAGATACAATTTTGTGCTAATTAAATGTTAAGAAGTAACTAACTAAGGTGGCTTTGAAAATAATGAAATATTTAGCTGGTCAAACATTTGTAGGTTTACCGGTATTTTTATTGTGTCTTTAAAAATTGTTTAAAATTCTTGTTAATTGTGTTCAAAATGCCGCAAATTTATACAAGAGATGAAAAAGTGGACATGTTAATTATTTATGGGGAATGTAGAAAAAATGCCGTTGCGGCTAGACACTTTTATGCCGAACGATATCCTGATAGACAATGTCCAGCGAGAAATTATTTTAATCGTCTTGAAAATTAATTCCGCAGTGAGCCCAACAATGTTCCCGAAGAAAATTTCATTCTTGAAAAAAGGAACGGAAATTAACGTTTTGGCTCCAGTAGAAGTTGATAAAACTGTTTCTTTAAGACAAATTGGGTTTGAATTGGAAGTCAGTCACCAAACAGTAAGCCGAATTTTGCACAAATACCACTATAAATCTTTTAAATACCAATTGCACCAGCACTTGTATGAAAATGATTGCGAACGTAGGATGGAATATTGCAATTAGATTTTGCAGATTAACGTGCAGCCAAACAATGATTTTTTAGGAATGATTTTATTTTCGGACGAGTCTAGGTTTACAAATTTGGGATTATTTAACCGACAAAATACAAAATATTGGTCACAAGAAAATCAAAATTTATTACGGGAGGGTAACTTTCAAGTGCGGTTCGGTTTCAACGTTTAGCTTGGAATATTCGGTAGTAGAATCATTGGTCCAATAATATTTGAAGGACCCTGACTGGTGCCAGATACGTAGGATTTCTGCAAAATGATACTGAGGACAGTTTAGCTGAATTACCTTTCCATTTACGGCAGGGAATGTATTTTCAACAAGATGGCGCTTCTCCTCATAATTCAAGGATAGTAACTGATTACCTTCAACCGAGATTCGGAGAAAACGTAATTTCGACGAATGGTCCTGTGAGGTGGCTTCCAAGGTCACCTGATTTAACACCCCTTGATTTTTTGTTTGGGGTCATTTAAAAAATATTGTCTACGCAACCACCGTTACAACCCGTGAAGACCTGGAGCTACGAGTAAGACGCGCAATTAATAGTATAACGGCCCAGAAATTGGCGAACGTTCTTCGAGAAACAACTATGCGAGTGCATTGACGTTAATGGACAGCATTTTGAACAACTGTTATAATGCCTTGTGTTCATTTTTTGTATTCCAAAGCCACCTTCTGTATAACAAGGTAATTAAAACAAAAATGGTATTTTCTTATTTTCTTTTAGCTGTAATTTATCGCACACTTTAATATGACATATGAATAAATTCCTTATTAATAGTGTTAATAAATGGTACCACGGTACCAATATGGTTCCATTTGAAAAACTTGAGTTTTTCCCCAAAAACCATTTTGATGAACTTTATTTGCTTATAAATCACGTAATTTAGTAGTTTTGACGGGATTTCAATTTTTCTAGCATTACACGGGTCATTTAGAATAAATTGGAATTGTCATGGCACATTTAAATGGAAAACTAAAAATTATATTATAAGCAAATATTGACATTTGAAATGTCACTTATTTGGTATCGTTGGATTTAGAAAATTATGCAGAATTGAAACATGCAATCATATACAGGATGTTCCATTTAAAAATCGAAAGTTCGTGTCACTTTCGGCGAAACCGGAAGTGACAGAAAAATCACTAGTCTGTCAAAAAGTGCTGCTTATTATGTATATAAGATATACCAAATTTCAATCAATTATCTTCAACACTAAATTAGAATCCTCTTACACCCGGTATACATAAATGAAGACATTTAATTTAAACGATAATGTACATATTTTAATCACAAGCGGCGACAATTACAGCGAAATTTTGTGGTAATTTTTAAAATTTACCTTTGTTCAAATGTTGTAGCTATATAGATACTGCATTTCAGGTAGTCATTCCAGTTATGCAGACATATGTATGTGTAAGACAGAACTCCCGCTAACTACATACATTGTAATTAAAGACACGTGTGACCTTGCGGCCCCGACGATCAACAGTTTGCAATTATTGCATTTTGAGATAGTCTTAGGCGTTTTATTGTGTTATTATGAAAAAAATGTCTCGACGGGTTGCTTTGCGAAATACCGTGGAGCGGTGGATACAAAACAACCCGGTTAGAATTTAATGACACGGAACTTTATTGTATATGCTGTAAAAGAGTTATCTCGTGTACACGAAAATCGAGCGTTTCAAAACTTTCAGTATTTTAAATATGCCTCCAGTTACGTCAATAGACTACAAATGGATTTCACTGATAGGCGCCGGAATTTAACTCGAAATCATTTAGAACAATTACTAATAATATACTTTCATTCTAGTGCCAACAAAATTATTGTTATAGTGCAAGTGTTTTTTTTTTGCTAAATGTTCAGCGCTCATCTAATTTTGGACATTAAAAAATCACCCGTCAAAAGTATAAGGTAAGATATTGTCTACTTTGTATTGTATATAATTTTTGCATATGTAATTACTGATATGATTTCACCACTAATATTCACGAAATGACTACCTGAGATGCGGTCTCTAGTTACACTGTTCTATTCGCATCTTTAATGAAAAACTATGGGTTAAATATACGAAAATCAGTGAATTTAAATGTATTCAGACTCAGGAAATTATCATATAAAAAGCTTTCGCAGATATACAAGAAAATTTTAATTTATTTTTTATATTTATTTTATTAAGATTATTAGTGTGTACATAATTAAAGCATATTATTTTATTACAAAGTTGGAACTCACAAAACCATATACCATATACTTAGGAGTACTTTCATTTCCATAAAACTCCTTATTCTCTTTAAAATATGAAATATAATCCATAATTTCTGCGTCAATATTTCACAAAGCTGAGATGCTGACATTTCCACTTTTTGTAAAAACTTAACAAAATAACATTGTTCTCAACGAATTACATTACATTACATTAAGAACATTATATTTCACATGGCCTTCGCGATACACATATTTGAATGTTTGCTCATAAATATCTTGAAAACATAAATGAATAACTAAATAAGTATCCAAGACATTAGAGGCGGACGAGCGTAGATTCGACTTAATATACTCGTATTTCGATACAAAAGTTAATCAGTGGTAGTCGCAGTCAGTAAATCGGATGGTAACCCAAGTGAAACTCGGCCCTCTCATCCCATCTTCTAGTGGTTTGTATGTCAGCGTATACGCAGAAGCTATGGAATCTTAGGTGAGGGTTGTGTAGGTAATATACCATCCTTCGGAGGGGATGTAAAGCAATCGGTCCCTTGTCTTTTAGTTGTTCGGCGAATAAAAAATCCCTACGCCTCGATAGATCAGAGGTTTGGCAAATTTTCTAGGTTGGGGGTAGCTCGTCTTCTGGCGTCAGTGATTGGCCCTGGTAGCGGAGATAGGCCGACGTTAAATAAATGAATAAAAAATAGATTTTAGAACTTTACTGTCACTTGGTGCAATAAATTTCAAGAGATTACCTTTCATAAAACCGTCATTTGTACAATAATTAACGTCATTGTGCAGCTTACATATCAATCACGGTCGTATGAAATGTAATATTATCTTTTAATTGTAACAGTCAATAGATACTGATACTAGTTGTAACAGATGTCAAGCTATAAAAAGAATCTCGCCCATTTTAATATAGGTTTTGGACCAAACGTAACCAGGGATGGGTTATGTTTTAGGTTAAGCTATATTAAGGGCTGACTGAAAAAAAGCAATTTATAGTTCACAAAACCCCCTGCAGATTTAAGTTACAGGGGCTGATAAGTAGGATGTACAGTACGTAAAAAAATGTGCAAAACGGCAGTAATTAGCTTTATATTTATATATATTTTTAACAGCACGAATACAGTTCAGGCATGTCAACAGAACCACAGAACCACAGACACTTAAACCACACAGAAGCGAAAGCTGGTAAAATCACCGTTCATCTGGAAGGGACCGATTTTTTGTGACCCCTAAGTGGCAGTAGGATGTGTTATCGGTACACTGAAAGAAGTAACTATAACGCAGAATATACTTTATTGTGCATTCAGCACATTATACACTGAGAAAACTTTCTAGTGTACTTAATAATTAACTTACATGAATATGAAAATGTGTATGTATGAATAGTGTTATTGTGGTTTAGGATCTGACTCAGAGGTGTAGGTCAGAGTTTAATTTCTAGTAAGGAAAGGGGCTTAAATTTTTATGTTTAAAAAAATTAGTAGGTACCTACTTAATTTCCTAAGAAATCAGAAATAAATGTTTATCATTTGTTGGAAACTCCATGAATATGGAACTAATCTCAATTATTATATTTTAAAGATACAATTTCATGACAAGTGATATTTCAATAAAATACGAATATCGATAATGGGTAAATACTCTTATGGAAAGTAGTAAGGCCCGTAGAGAGCCATTACGGGTTCAGGGGTAAAATCAAATTTTCGGTCCCTCTTAGATCGGGACCAATCAAAAGTACTACTTTTCAATGCACATAATTTTTAATTTGATATATAATATTTACAAGTAGATACGTTAAGTATAACAATTTTATTAATACAAAATGAAAAAAAGTTATAATAAAACTTTTCTTGCTTCTCCTACTGGCAAAATCATCGATCACGCTGTCAAAATTTATCTGTCTAGCCAAATCACATTCCATTGTTAAAGTTCCCATTCAAACTTCGATGTTTTTAAATTGCATTTCTTGTTTCTTAATCCTAGTAAAAAAACTTCTATTTATTGACTTATTGCCTCATAAACCGTGTTTAAAATTTCTCATTAAAATGTGTTAAATTAGAAAATCAATACGATAAAATAAAAATAAAATTTAAATCTAAAAACTATTTTCATATTCATTTCCACAATAGTTTGGTACATGAACTCCGCCAGGTTTTTGCTTTGAAATTTCGTTTTTAAAAGAACCGAATGGGGTGCAATAAGAGCTAAGTTCACGATTGCCGACGCCGTTTTTATAGGAGGCCCTTACTAAACATTAAAACTAATTTAACGCTGTTTATTATTATTCATTTTTGCTATGCTCACGGCTAAGTACACCGGCTCGCCTGGTCCAGCGGTTGTGACGTCATGTCGCAGCATTGAGGCCTTGTTTTTACGCAATAATTGATTCGTGTACGACCACAAATTTAAAGTAATACTAATACAAATTCCAGTAGTTAACGCTATACTTCTATATGTGTGTAGCTTACTACTTGTTCAATTTTTAAATAAAAAACGTGTAACGTGTGCATCCGAAATACGCATTTTTTTACAAAATAAAAAATAAAGTATTTTTATTTATAATTAATAAATTTATTTTAATAGTGATGGTGCCGGGCTTATACGAACCCGGGCCCGGAAGTGTGGCTCGGTCTACCCGCCCCTCTCGTCAGTCCTGAAAGTAGTGAAATATAAATATGTAATAAAAGAATACGAAGAGATGAGCTTAAAATAATACACAAGATATTGATAAAAAATAAATTGTAATTATCGAAAATTAAAGGAAAATGCGAAAATACCATCTAAGCATACAATGTAAACAAACGTAATAATGTGCGTTTATGGAATCTGACAGCACGGGCGCACAGTGGACGGAAACGCCAAAAAGCTGGCCAAAATTAAAAAAATGAAGATTTTTTTTTGAAATGGAAACGTTTTAAATCATTGTAGTGGGACCCCTAGCATTAGAAACGACCGTTAATACCGGTCCGGGTTCACTACCTGAGCGAGGAAATTACTTATTGTGCGACCGTGCAGCGCGTCACTTCGACAGCTCGCAACGGTTCAAAAATCGATAAATTTTATCTGCAGCCTAAAAAATTCTCAAAGTGCAGTTTTCTGTGTCATAAAAATGGATTCTACATCAGAAGTAAGTACAATTAAAATATCTCAGTATCAGATCAGTTTATTTATATGGTAATTAGTAAATAATTATCGAAGTGGAGTGCATTTTTGTACATGCAACGATTCATAAACTCCACAAAAAAAGCCGTAAGTTACGCGGTTGGTGATGGTTGGTCTTGAAACTTATTGGAATGTGTTCAATGAACATTTTTTCGAAAGTGTATAAAAAATTAGCTGCATCTTTTTGCATCTTTGCGAGATATTGACCAAATTGTGCGCGAATGCACGGATGCATGCACATTCGTGCACCATAAAGTGGGCTCCTTTTGATTGCGACGATGAATGTAATTCAGATAGTAATTGAATAAAATTAATTTTCAAAGTCATTACACATTTTTATTCCATTCCCCAGATCCTAATTTTCCCGAAACAAATGAAACACATGAATTCGCTTCAAGTCAATAATAATTTTTGAACTATGTATATATTTTTGACCGTAATTTTTTTTGAAATTCTATATGGGATTCTTCATCAGCGACCCAAAAAGACTGTATACAAAGTTTTGTAAAAATGCAGCGATAATTAGCGATTTTTGGTATGTTTTGGGGGATTTCATGGCCGCCATTTTGTTTTTTTCAAAATTCAACCTCAGATTCTTGATCAGCGACACAAAAAACCCCTGTATGCACAATTTCAGTAAAATAGCTCAATGCCTTTATATTTTGGCCAGCTTTTCGGCGTTTCCGTCCACTGTGGGGCGGTTATAATATGGCGACGCACTAGATTCTGCCATGAAGGCTAGCTTTCGCTTCTGTGTGACTCTAGTCTTCTCTGACAGAACTACATATGTACAATGTCTGTCTACATTGTAGCACAATGAATTGGCGACGGTAAGGATGCCAATTGGAATATTACTGCACATGCAAAAGTGGTGCTCGCACTGTTGTTGTTGTTTTATTTTTTGCAAAGCTAATATTAATTATAGTCATTTTTTGAGTTTTCACACATTCGCATTCACGCAATATGCCGACCCTGACTTGTTTTGTTTACTTACATGTGAAAAGATAAACAACCTCGTTGTTTTCCTCTTTGGCCGCACACTACACATTTATTAGTAATTGTTTCTCAATAAATATTCACTAAATAAATCTTTATAAGTAACTTAAAATCGATTATTAATCAGTATCCAATAACACAAAACTTTAAAATGACTTAAAAAACAACAGAGATTAAAATAGCAACAGCAGAATAGCATTGAAAAATACATTCTTCAAGCAAACAAATTTTGTATACCTATTAAATTTTAAGTTATATAAAAGCATTAAAATAAACGCTGAAGCCTGGAGCCGCCTCTGATTTGTTTTGGATACGTTGATATGTAAACATGCAAATTGGTGTTTATGTATCGGTAATAAAAATCAGCGTATCTCTTATGGGTGTTACTTATCTTTATTTTATTAATCTGAGGTATGAACGTTATTTATAAATAAAGAAATTCCTTTATTATTTCTCTAGCAACCAGGCTTCTGACCTACTAGATTTTTTTATTGTAATTATTTGGACACTGACATACATTTAATAAAAAAATACAAAATACAAAGTTTAGAGGTTTCTTTGCAAAATACGTACCATATTTCCTTTACCTAGTAGCCATACATTGCGTAAAACATATCTACCAAGTGCGTAAAAAAATGTTTTGGGGAATATTCTTGAGGACGTACGAAAAACATTTTTCAGTGGATAAAATAACTGACTTTCGGTGTAATAAGACTATTAAATGTTATACCAAGATTTTTGAGTGCTCAAAAGGCATTATCTTTATCAGACAGCAAAAGTTGGGCTATAAACAATAAACTGAAAAAATATTTTACACAGGAACCTGGGATATAAAACAATGTGCAAAATTCGTAAAAATTATCTGCGCGGTTTATCTGCCCATGTGAACTATTTAGAATTTGCACCATTAATCTCGGTAGCTGTGGAACGTTCATTTTCCTTGTACCAACTTATGTACAGACCAAATCGCTCAAATTTAACAGCCTGGAATGCAGAACGAATATTATTTGTGACGTGACCATGTATGCTAATGCGACGGCAGACTTCGGTCATTCTGAACACTACATTGTATCAAGCGGTATGTATTAGTCAGAGCTGTCAAAAGCACTAAGTGAAAGTATTTGAAATACCAAATACCAAATACTGCATAACAGTATTTGCAATTTCAAGTACCGAGTAATCGTGCCCACAAATGTATTTCAAATAACAAATACTTTTTGAAAGTAATTGAAAATGCAAAATAAAGTACTTCAAATACCATCCAAAATATTTCAAATACTGTAAAGTAATTGAAGTATTTGAAGCCCTTTCTAGAAATATTTGAAATACCACCTGCTGGAAGTAACTGAAATACTTAAAGTATTTGAAATAGTGGACGTAATTGAAATACCTTCTACAAGTATTTCAAATACTTATTCAAGACATTATTATTATTAATGATAATAATTATTATTATTATGTATCACATTTACTAGTAATTGTGGACAACCTGGAAACAGGACAATGACAAATTGGATCAACCGGACCAACCAACCGCCACTAACTTTTGTTAGAAGTGTACTTATACGATTTTTTGACAGCTAAATCTAATTAGTGAAACGTTTATAAAAAAATAGCTTAAATAATTTTTTACATGCAGTTAAAATATGCCCTATAAGTACATTTAGGGCCCCTCTATCAATAAATAGTAGCAGTTCATCCAATTTGTTGGTTTTCTTTTTCCATACATTGTATATAAAGGGTGTGTTGGGACTTGAGATGAAGAAATAAATAACGAAATCGCTATAAGTATATTTAAATATGTAACTAAATAAATTAACAAGTACAAAAAATAGGAGCAACACAGAGTAGCGATAAATTAAATCTTAATTGGTAACTGTAGAAAAATAGTATTATATTAATTTTTATATTACATTTTATTATTCTATAGTATTCTGTCTGAAGTCGCTTTAATTAAAACTAAATTTTCCAAATTCTTATCAGATAGAGCGTGTCTTCTAGGTGCATTGATGATTTCGGCAAAGGAAAATAATCGCTCAACGGGTGCCGAGGACGGTAAACATGTGTTGTAGCGAAAAAAATAATTTTTTAATTGTGGGGTAATTATTTAACACGTGCAATTGAGTTCCAGATCGGTCAAATATTGAAGTATTTCCAGTTCAGTTCTCTCCTTGAAATTATTTGCCAACGATGAACTGGAACTGCTGAATTCTTCATCACCAAATTCAAAAAAATCTTCTTGTTGTACACTTCGGTTTATTAACACTTTCAACTTTATAATCAGTATTATAGTTCTGTGCAGTTTCAAGCACTAATTTTCGAATTGATTCGCCCAAATCATCATTTGAAAATTGTTT